>MU731326.1:101743-117516 GCA_026770625.1 Nicotiana glauca
ATATATGTATATATATATATATATATGTATATACTGATTGACGCGAAACACATGTGCAACGCACGTACACTAAAGCTAGTCAAAGGAAAAGTACATCAATTTCTGCGAAAGTGTAACTCGTACTTAATGAATTAATTAATTTATTTATTTATTGAACCTGGCCTTTCATTTTGTTACCCAAATAAATGAAAAGAAGAAGGTATGTTGTTTACAAGAAATTTTAATTAATTATTATTAAATAACGTACCTTCTTTTCTTATTTGGGTGAGAAAAAGAAAGATCCCGGTTCAATAATGTACCTTCCAATGTCGTGAATCTCATGATTTCAGTCTATCGTCATTATTAGAGATTGTACTAAAATGTGCGTTGAATGAAGTATCACGAGTCAGCAATAATGAATAGCAAAGAACAATATAATCATAGTTTACTTAAATTTATATTCATATTTAATCATCGTAAGATATACAATTTCATTTCATTTAATAAGTAACCAACGAAAAAAAAAAAATCAGAGCGTGGATTTTCTATTCACCTCTACCAGTCTCGACCACTCCTGTCACCCCCCTGCCCCCCAACTCTAGCCCCTTAATCAATAGCCATGTTCAAGTTATTAACTTTGCAAGAATTTTCATTAAAAGATTTTGGACTTGGCGAATTGCGTACTTAAGCCTTTGCGTTGGACAAAATAATTAAATGTTATAAACTGGATAGAGTAAAAATTTTAACTAGTCTAAACAAATAACTAATGGGATATTTTCCTTCTTATACCATATATGAAAGTTTATTATCAAAAATGTGCATATTATGTATATTACCCGCCCAGTCCACATTTTACCTACAATTTTGTACCATTCGACTATTAGGCATTAAAAGAGCAGAATATTCCCTAAAAACGCGCTAAAATTAAGGAGAGAATCTTGGTGTTAATTGATTCTACATTAAATTCAATTTTTAAAAAGAGAAAGGAGATTTCTTATCTACGTATTTTTCTCCAGAACTACAATTCAAATTCTCGAAAAAAAAGAAGAACGAACAGCTACAAAAACTACGAACAGATTCAACTATTAACAGCTTCGAAGATTTGAATTTAAATTGTAGAATTCAAATTTTCGAGTTTCAACCACTCAAAGTTGAAAAAATCTGTTCTTCGTCGTTTATTCTATCAAATTGTCGCTCATATATATCTCTTCTTCATCTTTTCTTCTCTCAATCTAGAAATCCAAAAACACATCAACAACAACAATAAATCATGTCCAAAATTACAATTATGCTACAATTTAATGGCAATTGGGATAACTATGGCAAATTTAGAGATTTTTTAGTTGATTTCATTGTGGTAGATGAGAATGCAAGCTACATTGCTCTGATTTCTACAATTGCAGAACAACTATCAATTGATACTACTGAAAAAATTGTAGATATTAAATACATCGTGAACGACAATTATCCCCCAATGGAAATTAGGAATGATATGTGGGTTCGTGTCACGACCCAAACCCCGCTCGTGATGGCGCCCAACACCTTGTTAGGCAAGCCCGACCATTTAACATTTCCATCCCAATTATTAAACTAAAAAAAATACCAATTAAGCATAAACTCTCATTTTCTTAATAATAAAAGTAGTGTGGAAACCAAAATAACAGTAATAACAGCCCAATAGATCTGGCGTCGCAAGTCTGAGCCTCTAGATACAACTGGATATCATCTTATACATAAACAAGTCTAGTGCGGGAGTAAGGNTAGGGAGTAAAGTGAGTACGCCAACTCAGTGAGTAATAGCAACAAATAACAACTGAAAGAAAGGAATCCTGTAAGAACACTATGCAGTTCTATAAATAACAGTAGGGCATTAACACTTGCTAAACAGAAAAAATATGGTAACAATCTCCTGCAGTCCAATAATTTACCAACACTGCTGCGGCGCGCAACCCGATCCTCACTAACATTACTGCGGCATGCAACCCGATCCGATATAATATATATAATATTGCGGCGTGCAGCCCGATCTAATATAATAGTCGACTGCGCTTACTGGGAGTGTGTGCAGACTCCGGAGGGGCTCCTTCAGCCCAAGCGCTATAATACTGCGGCGTCCAGTCCGATCTATATAATATATCACTGCGTCGTGCAGTACAATCCATATATATATATTACTACGGCGTGCAGTCCGATCCATATATGTATATATATACTACTGCGGCGTGCAGTCCGATCCATTATATGTATATGTATATACTGCTGCGGCGTGCAGCCCGATCCGGTATATATCAAATACCCTTACTATGGGGTCCTTGACCCCTTTCAGTCAATATAGACTTGGCCTCTCGGGCCCCCCAGCTAAGACAGGGTATTCAACCCTAGGTGTGACTTATTTAGAGTGGAATTAACTAATACCGGTTCATATTATGTTTTACAGTTAAGGATATAACTGAGAGTATGTGTTCAACAGGTAAAGTGCGGTTAATTATCTCAACAGGCTCCCTTCAGGGTTCTACAGATTGGCACAAGGCCCCAAACATGGCAACTAGCCCAAAATATACGGATATAAACTCAATCTCAGTCAAGAAGTACAGTAAGCCATCAATCGGGAAGGACCAAGCCCGAATCCCCAGCAGTAATATCACCACGCTCATTACACGGCGCGTGTTTCATCTCAACATAGCACCGAATAGTGCAAAATACGGGGTTTCAAACCCTCAGTATATCATTCATAACCATTACTCACCTCAAACCGGCCGAAATCCTAGCTCGCCTTGCGCTTTCCTCGCAAATCGACCTCCTCGAGTGTAGAATCAGATCAAAACCACAAGGAATAGGTTATAATAAGCTAATGGGACATAACCCAATTGAAAGAACTCGAAAAACACCCACAAACACGAAGTTGCCAAAACTCGAGCCCCGGGCCCACTTCTCGAAAAATTACAAAATTTACATTTTCGGAATCCTCGTCTCACCACGAGTCCGTACATATCAATTACACAAGAATCGGAGTCCATTTAGCCCCTCAAATCGTCAATTTAGACTCTCTTAGGCTTCAAGCCCTAACTACCATTTTTACCCATAAATTCCTTGAATTCTCAGTGTTTAATCTTTGTTTTTATACCATAACAACATTATTTGAGGCTACAAGTTCATACCTGATGGAATCTCCTTCAAAATCTCTCAAAAATCGCCCAAAATCGCCTCTCTCGAAGTCCCAAAATATTTTTCTAACTTCTGAAATTCGAACCCCACTGTTTCATTAAACACTCAGTATTTTTCGCTTCTGCGGTACAAATGTCGCTTATGCGACTTCCGCTTCTATGGTATTTTTCCGCTTCTGTGGTTTCCTCCATTTTTCCCAGGACCGCTTATGCGGTTAATAGTCCGCTTCTGCAGACCCGCATTTGCGAAAAATGTTCCGCTTCTGCGGAACCTCCCAAGCCCCCTCCTTTCGCTTCTGCGACCACTTACCCGCCTCTGCGAACTCGCATAAGCGAACTTCTCAACTCAGCCCCAGACCGCTTTTGTGATCCTTCACCGGCTTCTGCGGAACCGCTTCCGTGGTCCATTTCCGCAGAAGCGGAAATACCAGATATCAGATCCTTCAGCAAATCCTTAACTCCAAATTTCATCCCGTTAGCCATCCGAAATCACCCCGAGGCCCCCGGGACCTCAACCAAAAATACCAATACATCTTAAAACGTTATTCCAACTTGTTCCAATCATCAAAACACTATCTTTAACACAAAAATCACCAAATCACGACGGATTCAAGCCTAAGATTAACTAAAACTTCCGAAACTCACATTCGATCAAAAACCCGGCCAAACGACATCCGATTGACCTGAAAATTTGCAGACATATCCAAAATCACCTAACAAAGCTACTGCAACTCTTGGAATTCCATTCCGACCCCCGAATCAAAATCTCACCTATCAACCGGAATCCGCCAAAATTCAAACTTCGCCAATTCAAGCCTAATTCTACACCGGACCTCCAAATTCAATTCCGATCGCACTCCTAAGTCACCAATCATCCCCCGAAGCTAACCGAACCACCAGAATTCACATCCGAGCCCTCTAACCACATAGTCAACTTCCGGTTGACTTTTCTAAAACAAGCTTCCTTCTATGAGGCTATGTGCCTTATTTCCAACCAAAACCAATTCGATTACACCCGATCGACTCTAATACTGATATTGAAACATAAAGCCACACAATAGGGGAAACGAGGAGGTAACTCACGTGACGATGGGCCGGGTCGTCACATCCTCCCCAACTAAAACAAACGCTCGTCCTCGAGCGGGGAAACATACCTGGAGTCTCAAATAGGTGGGGGTATCTACTCCACATCTCCTGCTCGGTCTCCCAAGTAGCCTCCTCCGCGGGCCGACCTCTCCACTGCACCTTAACTGAAGCAATGTCCTTGGACCTCAACTTTCGAACCTGTCGACCTAGAATAGCCACCGGCTCCACATCATATGATAAATCATCATCCAGCTGAACCGTGCTGAAATCCAACATATGAGACGGGTCCCCAACATACTTCCGGAGCATAGACACATGGAATACCAAATGCACACTAGACAAGTTGGGTGGCAAAGCTAGCTCATATTCCACATCTCCAATCCTCCTGAGTATCTCAAAAGGCCCAATGAACCTCGGACTCAGCTTCCCTTTCTTCCCGAACCGCAAAACACCCTTCATGGGCAAAACCTTCAACAAGACCTTCTCGCCTACCATATATGAAACATCACGAACCTTCCGGTCTGCATAACTCTTCTGGCGTGACTGTGCTGTACGAAGCCTCTCCTGGTTCAACTTCACTCTCTCTAAAGCATCCTGAACCATCTCAGTCCCCAACAATCTAGCCTCGCCAGGCTCGAACCATCCAACAGGAGATCTACACCGCCTACCATACAATGCCTCATACGGGGCCATCTGAATACTCGACTGATAACTATTGTTGTAGGCAAACTCTGCAAGCGGCAAAAGCTCATCCCATGACCCTCCAAAATCTATAACACAGGCACGCAACATGTCCTTTAAAATCTGAATATTGCGCTCAGACTGTCCATTCATCTGAGGATGGAATGCTGTTCTCAACTCCACCCGTGTACCCAACTCCCGCTGAAATACCCTCCAGAACTGAGAAGTGAACTGTGTACCTCTATCCGAGATAATAGCCACTGAAACTCCATGTAACCTGACAATCTCCCAAATAAAGATCCCTGCCAGCTGCTCCGATGAGTAAGTAGTACATACTGGAATGAAGTGCGCGGATTTGGTCAGCCGATCCACAATCACCCAAACTAAATCAAACTTCCTCGAAATCCGAGGGAGACCACTCACGAAATCCATAGTAATCCGCTCCCATTTCCACTCAAGAATAACCACACGCTGAAGAACACCGCCTGGTCTCTGATGCTCGTACTTGACCTGCTGACAGTTGAGGCATCGGGCTACATAACTCACAATATCCTTCTTCATCCTCCTCCACCAGTAATGCTGTCTCAAGTCCTGATACATCTTCGCGGCACGTGGATGAATGGAGTACCGCGAGTTGTGAGCCTCCTCTAGTATCAACTCTCGAAGTCCATCTACATTGGGCACACAAATCCGGTCCTGCATCCTCAACACACCATCACTATCAATAGTCACATCTCGGGCATCATCGTCCTGAACCCTGTCCTTGAGGACAAGCAAATATGGATCATCATACTGACGCTCTCTGATGCGATCATATAAGGAGGATCGAGAAACAACGTAAGCCAACACCCGACTTGGCTCTGAAATATCCAATCTCACCATCCGATTGACCAACGCCTAAACATCAACTGCGAAGGGCCTCTCCCCAACTGGAATATACGCCAAGCTGCCCATACTAACCGCTTTCCGGCTCAAAGCATCGGCCAATACATTGGCCTTTACCGGATGATACAATATAGTAATGTTATAATCCTTAAGCAACTCAAGCTACCTCCGCTGTCTCAAATTAAGATCTTTCTGTTTGAACAGATGCTGAAGCCTGCGATGATCAGTATACACCTCACAAGAAACTCCATACAAGTAGTGCCTCCAAATCTTTAGAGCATGAACTATAGATGCTAACTCCAAATCGTGCACGGGGTAGTTCTTCTCATGGGGCTTCAACTAATGAGAAGCATAAGCGATAACTCTACCCTCCTGCATCAGCACACATCCGATGCCAACTCTCGAGGCATCACAATACACGGTGTAGGAACCTGAAACTGATGGTTATATCAAAACTAGAGCCGTGGTCAAAGCTGTCTTGAGCTTCTAAAAGCTCTCCTCACACTCCTCGGACCACACAAATGGAGCACCCTTCTGAGTCAACTTAGTCAAGGGTGATGCAATAGAAGAAAATACCTGAACAAACCGACGATAATACCCTGCCAACCGAAGGAAACTACGGATCTCAGTGGCTGAGGTCGGTCTAGGCCAGCTCTGCACCACCTCTATCTTCTTTGGATCCACCTGTATACCATCACTGGACACCACGTGTCCCAGAAAAGCCACAGACCTGAGCCAAAACTCACACTTGGAGAACTTTGCATCAAGCTTCTCCTCCCTCAACCTCTGCAATACTACTCTCAAATGCTGGGCATGCTCCTCCTGGCTACGAGAGTACACCAGGATGTCATCAATAAGCACAATCATAAAGGAATCCAGATACGGCCGGAACACGTTGTTCATCAAATGCATGAACGCGGATAGGGCATTAGTCAGCCCAAAAGACATAAATAGAAACTCATAATGCATATATCTCGTCCTGAAAGCTGTCTTCATAATATCAGAATCCCTGATCTTCAGCTGGTGATAGCCTGATCAAAGATCAATCTTCGAGAATACCCTTGCTCCCTGGAGCTGATCAAACAAGTCATCAATACGGGGTAGGGGGTACTTATTCTTCACTGTCACCTTGTTCAGATGCCTGTAATCAATACACATTCTCATTGAGCCATCTTTCTTTTTCACAAATAAGACCGGTGCACCCCACGGTGACACACTAGGACGAATAAACCCCTTATCTAGGAGTTCCTGAAGCTGCTCCTTCAACTCCTTCAACTCAGCTGGCGCCATACGATAAGGAGGAATGGAGATGGGCTGAGTTCCCGGCACCAAATCAATACCAAAGTCAATATCCCTGTCCGGCGGCATGCCCGGCAGGTCCGATGGAAACACATCCGGAAAATCCCTCACAACGGGAACAGAATCAAGGCTGGGAGTCTCAGCTCCAACATCTCTCACAAATGCCAAATATGATAAACATCCCTTCCCAACCATCCGCTGGGCCTTTAAGAAAGAGATTACCCTGCTGGGTACATAATCAGTCGTACCGTGCCACTCGATCCTCGGGATACCCGGCATAGCCAATGTGACTGTCTTGGCGTGACAGTCTAGAATAGCATGACACGGAGATAGCCAATCCATGCCCAGAATAACATCGAAATCAACCATGCTCAATAGCAGTAAATCAACTCGGGTCTCCAGACCCCCAATAGTAACAAGACAGGACCGATACACATGGTCCACAATAATAGTATCACCCACCGGGGTAGATACATGCACAGGCAACGCAAGACACCCTCGGGTCGTACCCAAATGATGAGCAAAGTATGAAGATACATAGGAATAAGTGGAACCCGGATCAAACAAGACTGAGGCATCTCGGTGACAGACTGAAATAATACATGTAATAACAGCATCCGAAGCAACAGCATCTGAACGGCCCTGAAGAACATAGAAACGAGCCTGACCACCTGATCGGCCTCCCCCTCGAGGGCGACCCCTAGATGCCTGACCCTCACCCCTAGCTGGCGGGGCGGGTGCTGAAGAAGATGGACCAGAAGACGAGGGCTGACCCCTCTGCTGTGACTGACCGCTGCGGCGCCGAGGACACTGCCTCCACAAATGCCCAAACTCCCCGCACTCATAACAACTCCCAGGTGCTGGGGAATGGGACTGAAGGGGACCCCGCGCATCAGAGTGACTGGCTGACGCACTCGATCTGGAGGAACCCTGAGCAGATGGGGCACGAGACGAACTCTGCGCTGGAAGGGCACTAAGAGATGGCTGACTCTGCTGAGAGCCCTGATAACCCCGACCAGAAGATGACCCACGATACTCTGAGCGAGCTGACTGATGAGGCCTGGAAGATCGACCTCTGCTCTGCTGAACCTGGCCCCTAGACGGAGCACCACTGAAGCTACCTGATCCTCGAGGCCTCTTGGCCTCCCTCTCCTCTCTCTCCTGACGGCGAGCCGTCTCAATATCACGAGCAATATCCACTGCATCCTCAAAGGTATGGCTCAGGATCCTCTCTCGAGTCATCAGAATACGGATGGGATAAATGAGTCCGTCTACAAATCGCCTGATCCTCTCCTGATCAGTCGGAACCATCCATGGAGCATAACGAGCTAACTCTGAGAATCTCACCTCATACTGCGTCACAGACATATCTCCCTGACGAAGCCACTCAAACTGCCTACGCAGCTCCTCTCTCTGCGACCGTGGTACCCACTTCTCCAGAAAGATAGTGGAGAACTCCTGCCATGTCAATGGTGCTGCACCTGCCGGCCTGCGGCGCTCATATGCCTCCCACCATGTAAAGGCTGCTCCTGAGAACTGAAAGGTGGTAAATGATACCCCACTCGACTCTAGGATCCCTGCTGTACGGAGCATACGTCGACACTTGTCGAGAAAACCCTGGGCGTCCTCGCCCGGAATACCACTGAATGTAGGAGGTGAAAGCCTGCTGAACCTCTCAAGACAACACTGCTCGTCGTCTAGCATCACTGGGACCCTATCACCCTAAACCGGAACAACCGGCTGAACTAGGGCAACCTGCTGAACTGGTAGTGCCTCTGGTGTCTGCAAACCCTGCACTACCTGCTCAGGAGTGCGAGCTGCGGGGGTCTGACGACCACCCCCGGTCTGAGATGTAGCTGCTGCGGTAGTGGCCAAGACCGCCTGCGCCAGGCCAGTACAAACCGATAAAATCTGAGCTATGGCCTCCTGAAGATCCGGAATCACAATAGGCATAGCTGGTGCCTGAGTAGGTGCTGCTGGAGTCTCTACAGCTGGAGGCTGATCCTGAATGGGGGCAACTGGTGGGTCAACTGAAGCTGTCCCTGCTGCTCTGCCTCGACCATGACCACGGCCGCGTCCACGGCCTCTAGTGGGTGGCACTGGTGGTCGTCCGCCACGTCTGGTAGTACGTGTCCTTGCCATCTATGAGAGAATAGAGTACATAAATTTAGTTCTTGGGTCAACAAAGTCGCACGACAAGAATTTCAAAAATATGAAGTGTTTCCTAAGGGTTCTGCAACCTCTCGAGGATAAGTACAGACGTCTCCGTACCGATCCGCGAGACTCTACTAAACCGGCTCATGACTCGCGAGAACTGGTAACCTAGGCTCTGATACCAACTTGTCACGACCCAAACCCCAGTCGTGATGGCGCCCAACACCTTGTTAAGAAAGCCCGATCATTTAACATTTTCATCCCAATTATTAAACTAAAAAAAAATACCAATTAAGCATACACTCTCGTTTTTTTAATAATAAAAGTAGTGCAGAAACCAAAATAACAGTAATAACAGCCCAATAGATCTAGCGTCGCAAGTCTGAGCCTCTAGATACAACTGGATATCATCTTATACATAAACAAGTCTAGTGCGGGAGTAAGGAAATGACAAGAGGAGAAAATCGGGTCCTGCGGACGCTACCTCGAATACTCTGACACTGAACCGAGCAGCAGCAAATAATCCCAGCTAAACCTCCAGGGTCCCTGTATCTGCACACAAAGGTGCAGGGAGTAAAGTGAGTACTCCAACTCAGTGAGTAATAGCAACAAATAACAACTGAAAGAAAGGAATCCTGTAAGAACACTATGCAGTTCTATAAATAACAGTAGGGCATTAACACTTGCTAAACAGAAAAAATCTGGTAACAATCTCCTACAGTCCAACAATTTACCAAAACTGCTGCGGCGCACAGCCCGATCCTTACTAACACTGTTACGACGTGCAGCCCGATCCGATATAATATATATAATGCTGCGGCGTGCAGCCCGATCCAATATAATAGTCGACTGCGCTCACTGGGGGTGTGTGCAGACTCCGGAAGGGATCCTTCAGCCCAAGCGCTATAATACTGCGACGTGTAGTCCGATCCATATAATATATCACGGCAGCATGCAGTCCGATCCATATATATATCACTGCGGCGTGCAGTCCGATCCATATATGTATATATATACTACTGCAGCGTGCAGTCCGATCCATTATATGTATGTGTATATACTGTTGCGGCGTGTAGCGCAATCCGGTATATATCAAATACCCTCACTATGGGGTCCTTGACCCCTTCCAGTCAATATAGACTTGGCCTCTCGGGCCCCCCTCAGCTAAGACAGGGTATTCAACCCTAGGTGTTACTCATTTAGAGTGCAATTAGCTAATACCGGTTCATATTATGTTTTACAGTTGAGGATATAACTGAGAGTATGTGTTCAACAGGTAAAGTGCGGTTAATTAGCTCAACAGGCTCCCTTAAGGGTTCTACAGATCGGCACAAGGCCCTAAACATGGTAACTAGCCCAAAATATACGGATATAAACCCAGTCTCAGTCAAGAAGTACAGTAAGCCATCAATCGAGAAGGACCAAGCCCGAATCCCCAGCAGTAATATCACCACGCTCATTACACGACGCGTGTTTCATCTCAACATAGCACCGCATAGTGCAAAATACGGGGTTTCAAAACCTCAGTATATCATTCATAACCATTACTCACCTCAAACCGGCCGAAATTCTAGCTCACCTTGCGCTTTCCTCGCAAATCGACCTCCTCGAGTGTATAATCTGATCAAAACCACAAGGAATAGGTTATAATAAGCTAATGGGACATAACCCAATTGAAAGAACTCGAAAAACACCCAAAAACACGAAGTTGGCAAAACCTGAGCCCCGGGCCCACTTCTCAAAAAATTACGAAATTCACATTTCCGGAATCCTCGTCTCACCAAGAGTCCGTACATATCAATTACACAAGAATCGGAGTCCGTTTAACCCCTCAAATCGTCAATTTAGGCTCTCTTAGGCTTCAAGCCCTAACCACCATTTTTACCCTTAAATTCCTTGAATTCTCAATGTTTAATCCTTGTTTTTATACCATAACAACATTATTTGAGGCTAAAAGTTCATACCTGATGGAATCTCCTTCGAAATCTCTCAAAAATCGCCCAAAATCGCCTCTCCCAAAGTCCCAAAATATTTTTCTAACTTCTGAAATTCGAACCCCACTGTTTCATTAAACACTCAGTATTTTTCGCTTCTGCGGTACAAATGTTGCTTATGCGACTTCCGCTTTTGCGGTATTTTTTCGCTTCTGCGGTTTCCTCCATTTTTCCTAGGACTGCGGTTAATAGTCCGCTTCTGCGGACTCGCATTTGCGAAAAATGTTCCGCTTCTGCGGAACCTCCCAAGCCCCCTCCTTTCGCTTCTGCGACCACTTACCCGCTTCTGCGGACTCGCTTAAGCGAAACAAATTCCGCTTCTGCGGAACTTCTCAACTCAGCCTCAGACTGCTTTTGAGATCCTTCACCCGCTTCTGCGGTCCATTTCCGCAGAAGCGGAAATACCAGATATCAGATCCTTCAGCAAATCTTTAACTCCAAATTTCATCCCGTTAGCCATCCGAAATCACCCCGAGGCCTCCGGGAGCTCAACCAAAAATACCAATACATCTTATAACGTTATTCCAACTTGTTCCAATCATCAAAACACTATGGTTAACACAAAAATCACCAAATCACGACGGATTCAAGCCTAAGATTAACTAAAACTTCCGAAACTCACATTCGATCAAAAACCCGACCAAACGACGTCCGATTGACCTGAAAATTTATAGACATATCCAAAATCACCTAACGAAGCTACTGCAACTCTCATAATTCCATTCTGACCCCCGGATCAAAATCTCACCTATCAACCGGAATCCGCCAAAATTCAAACTTCGCCAATTCAAGCCTAATTCTACACTGGACCTCCAAATTCTATTCCGATCGCACTCCTAAGTCACAAATCATCCCCCGAAGCTAACCGAACCACCGAAATTCACATCCGAGCCCTCTAACCACATAGACAACTTCCGGTTGACTTTTCTAAAACAAGCTTCCTTCTATGAGGCTATGTGCCTTATTTCCAACCAAAACCAATTCGATTACACCCGATCGACTCTAATACTGATATTGAAATATGAAGCAACACAATAAGGGGTAAACGGGGTGGTAACTCACGTGACGACGGGTCGGGTCGTCACAGTTCGTGTGTATATGGAGACCAAAAAGGAAAATAAAAACTTAGGTTCATATCCGCTATGTATAAGTGTACGAGATTTCAATATGGAATTGGCAATCACCAACGATAACACATGTGCAGGTTTGTGTAGTTCGAAAATGCTTAGAATTTAGGTTTATGATATTATCTACAAATTTACTACATATATCTACAATTTGACTACAATTTCGATTAAAGAAATAGTTAAGAAGTATTGTTTTCAGAGCAATCTACAAATTTCAATAATTTAACTACAAAGATTCTACAAATTTATAATGACACTGTTTATCTATATTTTGATTCAGGTTCATTTGGATCGCTAAAGTTACTTGATATGCCATCCTCTCCAGATATATAGGAATATCAAAGTGAAATAATAAAAGAATATACGCAAACTGATATTGAAGAAGGACAAGTGTATCAGGACAAGCAAACTGTAGCTGCTTCAATGAAGCACTTTTCTGTGGTGCACAAGTTCCAGTTCAAAGTTAAAAGATCTAGTCATAAAAGGTATGGCGAAAAGTTGATTTTAAGCAGTGCTTTGTTCAAACAATGTGTTTTTAAACATTGTAGATGAATTGTAGTTAAAATATAGTTAAATTGTAGTTTATGTTACTTTCCCTTAAAACAATCCTTCTGTTTCACCTACAATTATAATTTATGTTAAATATTGTTTTTTTTGGGTAGCTACTGGCTTGTATGCGTTGGTGAAAACTGTAAATGGAACTTCAAGGCAACATCAATTAATGATTCCGCAATGTTCAAGATAAGGAGTTTCAACCGACAACACACATGCTCCTTAATGGACGAAACATTCATACAGCGCAAACGTACTGCATCTGTAGTTGGTAGCATGGTCATTCCAAAGTATTGTGATCCAAAGATGGTTTACACACCAAATGACATACAAACTGACTTGTTAGCAGAACACGGAGTGAACCTAAGCTACATGCAATCATGCAGAGCAAAGGAAAAGATTTTACAGTTTTTTAGAGGGAATTCGGCTGACTCCTACAGCAAATTACCCAAATATTTTTATATTCTTGAGGAGACTTATCCTGGTTCTCATGTTAAATTGAAGAAGACAGCAGATGAATGCTTCTTGTACGCATTTGTTGCTCTTTGTACATCAATAAGTGGTTGGAAACATTGTAGGCCAATAGTAGTTGTTGATGTGACATTCCTAAAGTCAGCCTACAGGGGGATTATGCTGACGGCAAGCACCATGGATGCGACAGGTAAAAAGTGTTAATTTTTTTTAGTTATTTTGTAGGTAGTCTATAAAATGTAGATACATTGTAGTAAGTTTGTAGTTATTTTGTAGGCAGTACAAAAAAAATGTAGATAACTTATCTATATTATGAAGGTAAATAGTAGTTGTTGTGTATTCGTATTTTTATATACATCTGCAAAGCTGCCAATTAAAATTTTATGAATTTTGAATGTAGGTACAATATTGCTCTTGGCATATGTTGTGGTTGATTCTGAAAATGACGCATCTTGGAAGTGGTTCTTTGAGCAATTCAAGCAGGCATATGGTGTAAGACCTTCAATGTGTGTTGTTTCAGATAGTAATGAGAGTATAATGAAGGCAACATCAATTGTCTATCCGAGCATGCCATACTACTCTTGTATGTGGCATATTTGGAAAAATATAAGGTCAAAATTCAAGAAGGGTCATCTACAATTACATGAATTGTACTTTGCTACAGCAGGGGTGTCACGACTCGGATTTCCCACCATCGAGCGCCGTGATGGCGCCTACTAATGGAGCTAGGCCAGCCAAATATTAAACATACTCTAACCAATCTCAACAATATATTATACTAGAAAACAACTAAATGAATGCGGAAGTCTTTAAATTTTAACAAAATGATATAAAAATGCGGAATTTAATAACACATCACTACCCAAAATCTGGTGTCACTAGCTCACGGACTACTAAATAGTACTGCATACAAGTCTGGATGAAAAAAAATACATATGTCTGTCTCGGAACATTGAAAACAAACTCAATTAAAGAAAAGGGACTTCGGCCTGCGAACGCCAGCTAGGCTACGTCGAGAGTCCCTGGACTGAAGATAGCTCCCAGATAGGAATCCTACTGCTGCTGCCCAAAAGCTGCTCCTGGATCTGTGCACAGAGTGTAGCATCAGCACAACCGACCCTATGTGCTGGTAAGTGCCTGGCCTGACCCCGGCGAAGTAGTGACGAGGCTAGACAGGACTACCAAATCAACTTGTACAATTCTACATACATATATATACAATAGAAGGAAAAGAAATACCGAACTAGGCAGTTAAAGGGAGGGAAACATGCTGTGGGGGAGTACAGTCTGAATATAAGATTTATCGACGTAATTAAGAGACATGGCACAATAATAACTACCAAAACATAAGAAAATCAATAGTTGCACGGCATCAACCTTCGTGCTTTTACTCTCATCCTCACCCAAACAATCGAATAAAATGCATGGCATTACCCTTCTTGCTTTTCCTCACATAACTCTCATTTCATGCACGGAATGACCCTTCTTGCAATATTAGTCAAATCGGAGCACGGAATGTCCCTTCGTGCATAAGCAGTCAAAACATAGCACGGAATGACCCTTCGTGCAATATAATCAAAAATAGCACAAAATGACCCTTCGTGCAAGTATAATCAAAAATAGCACGGAATGACCCTTCGTGCAAATATAATAAAAAATAGCACGGGATGACCCTTCGTGCGTTAACACTCTTCCTCACCCAAACAACAGTCACAACCAAATGGGCGAGAGAAAAATAAACAATAATAAGAAATGTCCCGGCAAGGGAATAACACAATTAACAACTAAATCCCGGCAGAGGAACAACATCATTAGCTTTAACATCCCGGCAAGGGATCAATCACAACTCCTTTCAATACTTATATCTCTTACTCAGTGGTATTATTCATTCGAGCCAACGCTCCAAAGTATTAATATTTCATGATTTATTCTCAAACTCTTCACATTATGTAGTCATCATTAATTTAGCTTAGAAGAGTTCCAAATTATCTCAAAACAAGTACAAACAAAGACCCACGGTCATGCTAGACTCNTGTCCACTCAAACCTCTAGAATAGCTTTACCCCTCGAATTCACCACAAAACCGCTCGAATGTAGTCACAAATTACTTGAATGTATCAACAAATGCTAATTGAATCAACTTGAATGCATAAAATGATTTTCCCAAAGTTTTACTCAGAAATTTCCAAAATGCCCCTGGTCCCACATGGTCAAAACCCGAGGTTCGAACCAAAACCCGGTTACCCATTCCCCCAGGAACTCAACTATATAATTTATTTTGGAATTGGACCCTAAATTGAGGTCCAAAACCCCCAATTTTAGAAACCCTAGGTCCTACCCTAAGTTCCCAATTTCCTCCATTTAAAATCTTTGTTTTGAAG
>MU731326.1:130585-188265 GCA_026770625.1 Nicotiana glauca
CCTTAATAATTTCAGAAAATAATTTAACAAAAAAATTCTTTTACCGAGGTTCTGGACCTCGGATTTTGAATCCGGGCACATTCCCGAGTCCCATATTTTTTTACGGACCTCCCGGGACCATCACATCACGGGTCCGGGTCCGTTTATCCAAAATGTTGACCAAAGTCAACTATATCAATATTAATATCATAATTCTTCAAATTTTTTACAGAATTCACATATTTTAACATAAAAACTTTCCGGCTTCGCGCCCGGACTGTGCACACAAATCGAGGTAACTACCAGCGAGGTTTCCAAAGCCTCGGAAGCACAGACAAAGGGAGAAAATATGGTGATGACCCCTTTGGGTCGTCACAAGGGGCATACACTCTGGATGAATTTAATGAAAGGATGTCGAAGATTGAAGAGATAGACCCTCATGTTAAATCATACCTCAATGATATTGGCTATCATTGATGGTCAAGAGTACATGCAACGGTACATAGAACTTGGACTATGACATCAAACATTGCAGAGTCATTGAATGTTGTAACAAAATATGCAAAAGAGCTGCCAATATTTAACCTATTAGAGTATATGAGGACGCTTCTTGAAACTTGGACGAAAGAGAAGTTATTGACGGCTAAGGGTATCTCCACATACCTTGGTTACAAATTCAACATAGAATTGGAGAAAAATAGTACATTATCTCAGAAACTTAGGGTAAGATCTCTTTATTTGGTGCAGCAAAAAATATTTTAATATACAGTGTCTCCAGATTGTAGATAAATTGTAGGCAAGTTGTAGATACTATATTTTTAATATCGTAATTTTTTTTCTTTGTGTTTGTTCTGAAAATTTAGGTGAGGGATTCAACAGATCATATACATACTGTGTTGGATGGTGTGAAGCGGTACATTGTGTGTCTAGAAAACAAGAAATGTAGTTGTGGCCAATTCCAACTTGAAGAACTTCCATGTGCTCATGCTTTGGCTGCATTAAGGCACAGGCATGAAACATATGAAAACTAATGCTCTCCGTATTACACAAGGGAGATCCTTCTGCGTACGTATGAAATACCAGTAAATCCTCTTCCCGATGAAAGCAAATAGAATGTGCCACAACATATTTTGGATGAGGTAGTATATCCCGAAAGGAGATAAAAGGCAGCCAGGGAGACCTCAAAAGGAAAGATATAAAACATATGATGAAATAAAGCCTAAGAAGTACAAGGTGTCATGCGGAAATTGTGGAGGTGAAGGGCATAACAAAAGATCTTGCAAGAATGCTCCCAAAAAGAAATGAATATCATGTAGTTAGAATGGTTATTCAAACTAACTGTTAGTGGGTTAAAGTTAGCAGATTTTGGCAGTGTAATCGTTTAAGTTTTTAAAGATCATTATGAATTCATCTACAATTTGTTTATGTGTGTTAAATATGCTTTTATGTATCTTGTCAGGCATCTACATTTGTGTTTGAATTAGTGTAATTATATTTTAGTACTTATTATGTACAATACAATTGATATTAAAAAGTAACTTCATGTAAATTTTTTCCAGATTGTAGTTATAATGTAGGTTAAATGTAGTTAATTTGTAGTTTTTGTAAAATTTTGTAGATAATTTGCAGATTAATTATGGATAACATATTTCTACGGTTGGAGTATTTATTTATTATTTTTTGTTGTGTAATTTATATTCAACTGATAGTTATATAAAAATATTACATAAAACTTGGAGGTAAACATCTAAAAATTATGATAAAAAGCTACAAAATTTATATACAATAACTACATTGAGTCTTCACACAATGTAGATAGTTTGAAGATTATTGGTAGGCAAATGGTATGCTAACATCAAAATACTCATGTTTAATATAAAGATGAAACAGTGTTGTAAACAAGCCAATTTATATTGAAGTGAATAACTAATAATGAAACATAAATAACAAAACAATAAGGTATGCTGCAGTAAAAACTTAATAATTTTGTTCATAAAGTAGTGTATTCTCCTTCAACTACAAATTGACATCAAGTAAACTAGGAAAACAGGACACTATTTCTTCTTTCTCTGCACTCTAGTCTTCTCATTCAACGCAGGAGCACCCTTCCTCCTTGCTAGCCTTTCTGTAACCTCACTCTCACTGATTGACCCATCTTTTTGCTTCTTTGTAGCATAGTCCCATAGTAGAGCTCCATAGCGTGTACGATGTTGGTCAATATCCGAACGGTCTTCTGAAGGGATTGAAAAATCTCCAAGGCTAACATATTTCGCAAAAGCAGCCACAAATACACCACAATCGCTGCATAAGACACAAAAATTGAATTATTTAACAAATGATTATAAAAAAAATAATAATTAAACATCTAGAAAAAGAGAATAGTTTTTTTACAGTGATCCTTCCTTTTGCTGTGGAATCTCCACAACCAACCACTGTATCCACTGTATGTTGAGAGGGTTTGTAACTGGTTTCTCAATGTATGCCTTTGTGGTCTTGAAGTCAATGTCTTTACGCTTACCGTAGAAACCAGTGCAAGACAAATACAGAGGGACAATGATTGAAAACTTATCAACACATGCTTCAACAACATTATGATTGTGTGAAGACACCATGGAATCGTACACATAAAGTTGCATGTCCGCTATGTCGAAAACGACCAAGAACCAATGGAAATTCTCTACAATATTCACGGGCATGATGACATAGTCAACTTCATCCCAAGCAGCATTAGCAAGAATCCTATACTCAAGAATATATTCTGCAACATCATCATCGGGTTTAACAACCGAATACTTTTGTTCTGGTGGAGAACTTATGAACTTCTCATAGATTTGTTCAATCTTTGACTTGAACAAGCAATCAGTTGTTGTAAACCTAGTGTTGTTATTTTTGGGACCATATTTGCCTCTTTTTCTCAGGTAATACATAATAACATCAATGTGCTGCAAAATAAAATAATATCTACTATAAGCTACACTGTAACTACAATCTTTTACAAATCAGATACATATTAAACTACAAAGCCAGAATTCAAATATTCTAACAAATAGCTACACTTTAGCTGCTATACACAACAAAACATGGAACACAACAACTACCATAAGGTCTCAATAATATTGACATTCAAACTATAGCACATATTTGTAAGTGTTCAGCTTGAACAACACTATAACTATAAATTAACTACAATATACCTACAATTACACTACAAAAACAGAAACCAAACTATATCTTGTGAATTTATTCTTTGATACTTACAGAGTTACTGAGGACTTGTCCGGGGTGAGCAAGGGAATAAAACTATTCCTTCTTGTCCACCTTTTCAACTCCAAGGTCTAACCAATGCTTGATTTGGTTATCCTTTGTTGAAAATGGAGCCTTCCTCCTGTAAAAAGTTACATAATAAATTACATATTTATACTTTAAAATGCTGAAATAAAAGTATCAAACTAAGCATTCATACCTCTTAGATACTTTGTCACAACGGTGGTATAACCAATTGTTGAACTTATCTAACATATCAGCATCTACATTTTCACCAATAAGAGTTATGAAGGGGTGCTTAAGGTAGAAAAATTTAGGTGCAATAGAGCTGCTACCTCCAGAACTGTATAGAGGTATGAAAGGTGATCATGCATGTTTCCCTGGTTGCCTGGTTCTCCCCGGATGAATAGGGGTTGCTTCATGTGATATGGGCTCTCCAAACATAACCAATTGTGTTAAGTTGTCTGGCAACTCAAAGTCATCCAATGTCACACCCTTCTTATCAATGCCTGATCCTTTAGAAACAACTTCATCCACATTAAGTGCATCTTCACCTTCATTTTGTTGCCTCTTAATGACTTGTTCTATTTGAGCTGCTACAGTGACTCCGTGAATTGGGGAGCACACATTGACATTATCAATATCTGTTACATAAAACATATATTACTTAACAGGAATGTAAAATTATATAAATAACAATTACATTTTCTGAATGACAGCATGATTTTATACCTACATGTTCAACCTCAGCTGCTTCTTGAAAATCTGGATATAAGTTCCTATGTGCTGGAACATGTTCTTGACAAACTGCAGCTTCAATTTAAAATTTAAAAGGTAAATAATACTAGATAATACTGCATTAAAAGTTGTAGATATAAATAGGAAGTTGTAGGTAAAATATGAATAATAAAACTATGCTCTATAAAGTTTTATAGTAAGTGTATATATTTGTAGCTACTTTGTAGATACCTATGTTGCTTGTGCTTGCATGCACTTGAGCACCAATATTGCAATGAAATTGCTGGTTATTCAATCCTTGTTTTTGGTCATTGTTTTTGGTTGAACTACCAGCAAACGATAGATTTAATGTTAGTTTGAGTATATTGTTTGTATTGTACATAATTTGTTTTGATATATAAATATGTGTCAACTATTACCTTTTCCTCATCCACAACATATGTCATGTTTATCAATTTCACAACATTCTTCACAAAATCATCTACAAAATCTCTAAGGTTATGGAGTTCCTCAAATACAGCCTTCCTAAAACCATCTAACTTCCCATCAACTTACAAGTTAAAAATGTAGAATTATAGAATTATACTACAATTTAACTACAGTACATACTGCATGAAGTGTTATGAAAATGTAGATAAAATGTAGATAATATGTAAAAATATTGTAGTTAATATTAGTACTTGCTGAATTCCCTTTTCTAGCTTCCTGAGCTTCTTAGCCACAGATTCCATGTCCTCTTGAGATTTTGTATGTTTGGGTTCTAATGTTGGAGAATCAACATTTGGAACCTCTGATGATTGTGCACCCTACTCAGCTCCATAATCAATCTTGTTTGGCAAATTAAGCACTGCAATCTCTTCTCCAGATTCAGTCATGCTTGCGAACTGAATGATGAAAAAAAAATAGTTAGTTCCAATAATGCAGAAAATATAGAATAATTGTAGATATTATGTAGGTAAATGTAGAAAGTAACCACAAGTAAAAAAAAATACCTTAATCCACTCAGGCTTGATCATCTTCTCTTCAAAGGCAGTTAACCAAATCTTCCCCTTAGAAGCTGACCATCTTAACATGTGAGGTGTTGAGTCAGAAGACGTCGTAGCAATCTCCGTGCTGACAGTCGAGAAACAATCATATAGCCACACTTGCAAGGCTAATGAGCATCCCCGTATGAGATAAGAATGTACAAGGGGATTTGGACGATGCCTAACTGATTCCATAACCTGATTGAAGGATTTAATACCCCATGGGTATGACTGAAAATGACCAGACTCTACCAAATAGAACCTAAAGTTGTTTATAAAAGACACATGGTCTTTGTCAGCAGGACAAACAAAAAATTCCATTGACTGCATCTTCATCGTTCACCCAAGATTTATTTATCACTATGTTTTTGTGACGACCCGACCCGTCGTCTCATGAGTTACCGCTCTGTCTCCCCTATTTATGCTTCTTCATGTTTCATTATCAGTATTCAGCGTGTTATAGTTGATTCAGATTGGTTTTGGTAGAAATGAGGCACTTAGTCTCTTTAAGGAAGACTTGGTTTGGAAAAGTCAACCGGAGTCTGACTTATGAGTTATAGGGCTCGATTGTGATTTTCGGTGATCCGGTTAGCTTAGGGAATGATTTGTGACTTAGGATCATTACCAGAAGTAATTTTGGAGGCTCGATGTAGGATTAGGCTTGAATTGGCGAAGTTAGTATTTTGGCAAATTTCAGTGATGGGTGAGATTTTGATCCGAGGGTCAGAATAGAATTCCGAGAGTTGCAGTAGGGATGTGTGTGAAAAATTTCAAGTCATTCGGAGGTGTTTTGGTCGGGTTTTTGATCAAATGCGTATTTCGGAAGTTTTGAAGAAACTTAGGCTTGAATCCGATGTGATTTAATGGTTTTAGAATTGTTTGATGTGTTTTGAAAATTGGAACAAGTTTGAATAATGTTTTAGGTTGTGTTGGCACATTTGGTTGAGGTCCCGAGGGCCTCGGGGTGATTTCGGGTGGTCAATCGGACCATTTTTGGACTTTAAAAGTAGCTGATTTTCAGCTGTAGGTGTCGCAGAGATTTGCCCTTCGCGTTCGCGTGGGTGATGTCGCAAACGCGTAGAGGAAATGTGAGGTCTTGGAAAGTTGGTCTTCACGTTCGCGTGGGAGAGGGCCGCGTTTACATAGTTCTGAAAGGCGAAGCATCACGATCGCGATGGTGTTCCCGCGATCGCGTAGAAGGAAGTTAAGGCCTGGTGAAATTTGTTCATAGTGTTCGCGTCAAAGGGCATGCGTTCGCGTAGTTAGAGCTTCTGAAGGTTCGCGTTCGTGTGCTGGGACCCGCGTTCGCGAAGATTTAAATTTTGGTCAACATTTTCTGGTCATCGCGAACGCGGGGGTGTTGATCGCATTCGCGTAGGGTAAATTGCACTTGGGCAGAAGGGTTTTTATATTATTTTATCCGCTAAGCTTGGTCCATTTTTCTCCATTGTAGAGCACCTTGAGTGCTTTTTGGTAGAAATTGAAGAGGGTTTCGACGGGAATTGATTGGAGGTGAGTCTCGTGACCTAGAAATGTCATTTTATTGAAGAATCAACATTTAATTCTTGGAAATTTGGGTAAAAATTGGAAGAACTAGGGCTTAGTTTTTGAAATGAAAATTTGGGATTTGAAAGGGCATTTGAACTCCGATTTTAGTAAATTTGATATCTATGGACTCGTGGCGAGACGAGAAATCCGGTGATGTGAATTTTGTAATTTTTCGAGAAATGGACCCAGGGCCCGGGTTTTGCAAGCTTCGTGATTTTCGATGTTTTCGAGTCTTTTCGATTGGGTTATGTTCATTTAGCCTATTGTAATGTATTCCTTATGGTTTTGATTAGAATCGACGCGCGAAGAGGTTGATTCAAGAGGAAAAGGCATAGCGATCTAGATTTGTGGCCGGGTTGAGGTGAGTAATAGATGTAGATGATGACCTAAGGGTTTGAAACCTCGGAATGTCGCATCGTGATGCTATATTGAGGCGAGACACGTACTCTATGACGAGTGCGGGATCATTATGATTGGGGATTGTAACTTGGTCCGTCCCGAGTGATGTTCATATTGTGTTCTTGACTAGAAATTATTTTGGTAATCATCCTACTTGGATTTTATGGATATATATTTGGGCTTTGTGCCGATCATTTGAATCTTTCAGGGATTATTATCACTGTTTCCATATTACTTGGCATGTTAAATGATTTCAGTCCTGAGTTTAAACACTGTTTTTGAAATGTTCAGCCATATTTCTAAGATTTGAAACTTAAACTACATTTTCTGACGTTTTGAGCTGAGAGCTATTACCTTGATATTGCCCGAGTGGCTTACGTGCATATTCTGGACTGAGTATGGATCGGGCTGCACGCCGCAGCGATGTTATGTTGATATTGCGCTTGGTCTGTAGGAGCCCCTCCAGAGTCTGAACCCCCATAGTGAGCGCGGGTACCCAAATGGATCGGGTTGCGCGCCGCAGCGGTCATATGCATTGCATTGCATTCATGCATTGATATTTATTTGTTTTACCTGTCACTGATTTGCTGCTATTTCACCGTTAAATATGCTGGATTGCCTTTTATAGCTTTACATTGTAATATTTCGTGATTTCTTATCTTCAACCATTATCTATGTTTATTACTCACTGAGTTGGAGTACTCACTTTACTCCCTGAACCATGTGTGTAGATACAGGTATCCCGGAGGCTCAGTAGAGTTTTTGGCTGCTTACTTATTTATCCCGGAGTTGTCAAGGTAGCTGCCTGGCGTCCGCAGGACCCGACTTCTCCCTTTATCCCTTTGTTTCCGCATCCTAGACTCTTTTATGTGTAGATTTGATACTCAGTTGTATTTAGAGGCTCTAGACTCGTGACCCCAGATCTGTTGGGAGTGTTTTGATAGTTGTTATGGTTTTTCCGTATTGTTTCTATTTATTATCGGGTTGGAAATCTTGTTAACTGCTAAATTAACTCTATTAATTGGTAATGGGTTTTTGTACTTGGGTTGAGAGTGTTCAAATGGTCGGGTTTGCCTAGCAATTGTGTTGGGCGCCATCAAGACCGGGATTGGGGTCGTGACAAGTTAGTATCAGAGCCTAGGTTACTAGGTCTCGCGAGTCATGAGCAGGTTTAGCAGAGTCTTGCAGATCGATACGGAGATGTCTGTATTTATCCTCGAGAGGCTGCAGAACCTTTAGGAAAACTTCACATTCTTGAACTCTTATCGTGCGTCCTTGATTCAGCTTGAAAAGAAACTCTTGAAATTCTTTCCACGTGTTTGTATGTACACATTAGCGCTCAGTATCAGATGTGCCTTGATGGCTTGTGATTCCCCGACCAAGGGCAAGATGTAATCTCCGTGAGTTTGATGTTGGGCCAGTCTGGAGGACTTGAGGCCGGATCTTTGCCTATGGCTTGAGCACCGAGGTGCTGATTGTGTGAGCAAGTGTATTGAACTTATATGTTTGGTATTGTCCCTATTAGCCGGAATGTAGGTTTGGTATTCACGTGATGAGTATGTTAGTACTGCGAGATGTATCTATATTACTTGGTAGTGACGAAGAAGTCTGCTGGATAATAGATGAACTGCTAAGTGTTCGATTTCTATTGTGATTTGATGTGTAGCCCAAGTTATGGGCGCGTGAAGAATATTTTCGTGTCTCCTAGTTGGGGAGTGTAGGCATTTCATATGACGGTATGAGTTCAGACTCAGGAAGACTAATGACTATGTAACGTATGTGACGGTGGAAGGTATGCTGAAGTACTAAATTGAGGCAAATCAGGTGGGTTATCTCCTGCGGAGTGTTCTTAAGTGGTATGATCCTTATGTGTATGTTAGAAGATCTCATGTGTAATTGAAGGGTATGTGCTGAAATTCGACAATTCGGGTCGCTTAAGAGGGTGGACTCAACTGAGGTGGAAATGAATGCGAGGTTTGCAGAAGATTACCGTACTACATGATCTGTGTTTTCACAAACTGGTAGATGATTTGAGTTTAATCTCACTATGATATTGTGGCATCATTAGAGTAAAAGTATTATAGGTTATTGAGTGTGTCCTGATATATGGCTTCGAGCCAAGTTGGGGAGGTTGCTGTTGATCAGCTGATTGCACGGTCATGTGCTATATCGATTTCAGTTCGAGATATGCTGGTAGATCAGTTCTGGTTGCAGAAATTGAGCCGAGGATGGAACGAATGAAGGAACATTTTGACAAAGGTTATATGGTGCTTCGTAGATGTGTGAAAATAATAGATGTCTTGAGCTGTCGTTGATAAAGAATGCTCAGTGTATAGAGAAGGAAGATGTTTGTTTGTATTAGAATGAGATCATATCTTGCGGTGTCAGGGTGCTAATGAGGCACAGATGGTTATGCCCGTTTGATCAGGTAAATTGCAGTTCGAATATGAAGTAAATGACTCTTGAGAATGGTTTTATTATGTTCGAGATTCTATATGTAACAATCAGGTGTCTTAAGGTTGTGTATGTGGGTAGAGACTGTGTTTTCATTAGAAAAGGTTAAGACTTGTGGTATTTTTATGTTGATTATGGGATCCTATGTATCGGTATCTGGAAAGTAATGGTAACGAATTCAGATTCGCAGGAAGTTCTTCAAAGTAAAGTATTCTGAAATGGGGTATTTCTGGGAACATTTGAGAGAGTATTCAGTGCCCTATGGGTCTTAGTGTGACGACCCAAAGGGTCATCACCTGTTGCCTCACTCACTCCGTGCTTCCGGGGCCTTGAAAACCTTATTTTTACTTGCATCGATTTGCATGCGCAGTCCGGGCGCGTAGCCGGAAATTCTTTATGTTGAAATATGTGAATTCTGTGAAAAATTTGAAGAATTTTGATATTAATATGATTATAGTTGACTTTGGTCAATATTTTTGGTAAACAGACCCGGACCCGAGATTGGACGGTTCCAGAAGGTTCGTAGAAAATTATGGGACTCGGGCATGTGCCCGTAGTCGAATTCGGAGGTCTAGATCCCGAGATATGAATTTTTCCATGAAATTGTTTTTCTGAAATTATTAAGAAAAATGGAAATGAAAATTTATTAAAAGACTGTGGCATCGGGCTCGTATTTTAGTTCTGACGCCCGGTACAAGTCTTATATATTGTTTAAGCGCTTTCTGTGAAGTTTGGTCGAAATCGGACGTCGTTTGACGTGTTTCGGACTATAAGTTCCAAGTTTGAAAGTTTATGAAGTTTAGAAGAAAAATCATGAGTTTTGAGGCTTGATTCTAGGTAAATGATGTTATTTTGGTGATTTGATCCCGCGAGCAAGTCCGTAGGGTGTTTTTGAGGTCCTGTGCATGTTTGGTTTGGAGCCCCGAGGGCTCGGGTGAGTTTTTGATAGGCCACGAGTTGCATTTCTCATATTTTTGAAAATCTGGTGTGCTGGCTTCTGTGATCTTTGCAAATGCGAAGATGGGGCTTTCAATTGCGAGTTCACAAATGCGAAAATTCAATCGCAATTGTGAAGATGAGAATTCCTGCATGGGATCGCAAATGCAATTTTTTCCTCGCAAATGCGAATCAAGGGGACCTGGGCCGGATCGCAAATGCGATCAAAATTTCGCAAAAGCGAACCCTGCCCCCCAGACCCAAGTTCGCAAATGCGAACTAAATTGTTGCATTTCCCAAGCCTGTGTTTTTCGCAATTGCGAACCTAGGTTCGCAATTGCCATATCCGCAGCCCAATAATTTTTATACATAGTCGAAATTTCATCACTTTTCACCATTCTTTCAAAACCCAAACCCCATAGGCGATTTTTCAAGAGCAAACTTCATCCCAAATCACTTGTAAGTTGATTTTTACTCAATTCTTTCAATCTTTAACATCATTAAACATGTTTTCCACTTGAAATCAAGGATTTTCATGGGTGAAATTGTGGTTTTTGGGTAGAACCTAGGTTTTCTATAAATTGGGGAGTTGGACCTTGATTTGAGGTCCGATTTCAAAACAAATTACATATTTGAGTTCGTGGGGGAATGGGTAATCGGGTTTTGGTCCGAACCTCGGGTTTTGACCACGTGGGCCCGGGGGCATTTTTGGAATTTTTGGGAAAAACTTGGGAAAATCATTTTTATGCATTCAAATTGATTCATATAGTGTTTATTAAAGTAATTGAACAATTTGTGATTAGATTCGAGCGAATTGGAGGTGGAACCGCGAGGTAAAGCAATAGTTGAGGATTAAGTGGATTTCAAGGCTTTGAGGTAAGTGTTTGGTTTAACCCTAGCTTGAGGGAATAGGAGTTGAGTCTTGTTGCTAATTGCTATGTGATCGAGTACGATGTATAGGCATGGTGACGAGTATCTATACATTGGTGTCTAGCACGACCGTGAGTCCTTATAATGTGATTATCATGAATTGGTTGTGAACTTCATATCTATTGGAGAATTTCTATATGTTGTGAATAACATGTGAACGGTGATAGGATCATTTGATTCCTAGGAGCATTGGCCCGAGTTGTGATATGAATATTGAAAGTATACGAAATAACTTGATTTTTTGGAGCGTTGGCTCAAAATGGTAGAGTGAATTATAAGATAAGAAAAGTAATAAAAGGAAAGCGTTGTTGATTATTCCCTTGCCGGGACGTTTGGTTGAACTTGTTGGATTCTATCCCCTTGCCGGGATTTTTGTCAAATGTTAGCTTATTGTTATGTCCCTTAATTGTGACTGTTGTTTGGAGAGTCAGACTATTGAATGATATTGAGGAGCGGGTTGCGCGCCGCAACAATGAACAACGATATATGAGGGTCGGGTTGCGCGCCGCAACAGTGATACCGATAAATGGTATGGGTCGGGTTGCACGCCGCAATAGTGATATTTGTGGAACGGGTTGCACGCCGCAACAGTGATAATTGTGGAGCGGGTTGCACACCGCAACAGTTATTGATGCCATGTGTTTGTATTGAGTACTGATTCCTTGTTCATTGTGAGTCTAAGCTGCTCTAGTTTGCTACTTGGGGTTACTGTTGATAGTGTATCTCCCCATAGCATGTTTCCCCCTCCTATATTGTTAATTGACTTGTATTCGATGTGCTGTCGTATATTTATAACTGCACAAGTTTATGTGGTGTCCAGTATAGCCTCGTCACTACTTCGTTGGGGTTAGGCTAGACACTTACCAGCACATGGGGTCGGTTGTGTTGATGCTACACTTCTGTGCATTTTTGCACAGGTCCAGGTTTTGAGGAGCAGCAGAAGCAGCAGCATTAGTACGAGAGCAGGATTTTATTTTCACGAGACTGAGGTAGCCTTGCAGGCGTCCGCAGGCCCGGCGTCTCTTCTATATGTTTTTCTTATTAGACTGTTACCTCATTGTTTTCGAGACAGACAACTTATATATTTCTTTCAGACCATTATTTTTAGTACATCTTTAGTAGTTCGTGAGTAATGTGACACCAAATCTTGGGTAGAGGTTTTAATGAATGTTCCGCATTTGGATTCGTATTTATCAGATAGACTTCCGCTATTATTCTCATTAGAATTAATGTTTTATATTGATGCTATAGACCGTTAAGATAATTGTTTAATGATGAAAAAGGTAAATAAGTTGGCTTGCCTAGCTACTACGAGTAGGCACCATCACGATCCTAATGGTGGAAAATCCGGGTCGTGACACTTAGACAGTGTGGTCTTATATTTGAGTCTCGTGTGGTAAGCCTGGGTTGAGGCATTGTGGTGCTACAGCAAGAAGGAATGTCAAGTGGATGATGAATCACAAAGGAAATCAGATAGATGGAATAGCTTGATAGTGGACCGAATCGGTATGGTAAGGATATGATTAATTTCTTTTTATGTGTTCGAGGTAATGAGCCCTTACAGGTATTGTGCAGCAAAGCTCTTGAGTGCTGACAGCTTGTCTAGTCTGGTCTAGTTAGAAGGATTCAGTCCTAACAGTTTAGCTTGTGCAAATGGAATTGGGGAAGAATTCTTGTTAGGTTTCACCGTGGTTTGGAGATGTATATATCTTCTATGGGCATGCGAGGCATGGAATGCGTAATGATTTTCTTCCAAGTGGGATCAGTGGAAGTTGTTGGCTAGGTGAGTTATAGTTCAGTTCTAAAAAGAATTTCATAAAACTCTTAAGTAAAGAGTAGCCTCAGGTAATCAAGGAAATGGTACTGCTAATCGGAAGTGATTTGACGAGTGGTTCATAAAAAGGGTAATGTGATTAGACTGATGATACAGTATTGCGGTGCTTTCTTGCTAGATCGACTGCTAATATCTAAGTGTGTTTGATGGCACAGGGGAATTTTAGAATATCTTTCGTGGAATGATTGGGTACTTGAGGTGTAATATGTTTTCATAGTGCGGAATTTGGGATCAAGTACAGTAATTCGTGTGCTATATGTATTCGGAGACTGGGAGTTCTCAGTGCAGTCTATGTAGTGGTTGTGGATCGTGTGTATTGTATTGGTACCGTTAGCGGCTATTAGGATTTGGAGGCCGAGTGTATCTTTCTTTGCTTGGTATATTAGATTTTGGACATGATATTGGGGTGTAGACTGGTTGTCTCAGTGTTGGGTTATTCTACACTGTTGTGCGATGGGCTATGTCGAAAAATGCCACAGGTTGCATGGCGAGGTGCATCAGATTATGTTCTAGCAAAGTGGTTTGTATTCCAACGACCAGCGGACGAATGGGAAGGATTGCTTTCCTTAATTGGGCCTTCGTGGCGGATGTCAGTGTAGAGGTTTCTACCATTGATTTAGTTCCTGTGTTGAGGGACTTTTCGGATGCATTTCTTGTGGCCGGACATGCCGCCGGGCAAGATTGTGGATTTTGGTCTCGATCTGGTGCCGGGCACCGTATCGTATGGCTCCGGAAGGAGTTATAGTGGTGGAAGGAGCAGCTTCAGGCTTCTTGGTATTGAGTTCGTTGGCAGGCCGATGTGGCTACGTATTTGGCTTGAGTTAGCTTGGTTAGTCCCGAGTTGAATTGTTGAGGGATAGGTTGGTTCGATTATTATTGAACTTGTTAGTGATCTGGAGAGATCTATGAGTTGCTTTTTTTATGTGCTGTGGGGCGTTATGATTTGTTGGATATGGGCGCATGTGGTGCGATTCTATTAAGGATTCATAGAGAAAGTTGAGCGGGAAGAGTAATTGAGTGTTGCTTGGTAAATGGAGTAGTGGTTATGGCCTATCGGGTTGCGTGTCGTATGTTATTTGTTTCACCGTGGGTGTAATGAATTGCTTTGGTTTCAGACATCAAATTGTGCGTGGTTGTCGGTCTTGAGCATAGCGTCTTGAGGTGTTTCATGTATAACAGTGTTTGGATAGGATCACGTGTTGTGGCAAGGCCACGCGGGGGTATGACCCTTCGGGGTAGATTCAGGTATTCTATTTCTATGAAGTGAGACAGGGTCTCAGCCTTGTGTGTCATGGTACTAATGAGCTTCAGGTAAAACTCTTTCGTTTAAGTCATTTGTCATGATTTGAGTATGTTCAGACCGTTTCTTATTGGTGCGTGTATTATGCAAGTGGTGGCTTAGGCCAGTATCGAGGTGTCAGATCACCAGAGTGGTGTGTTGGATTCGAGGTGATTGTTGGGGTTATTAATGAATACGAACAGATATGATTTTAGCTTGTTAGAAGGATAATATCGAGGTTTAGCCCGGAAATTTGTTGTGGTATTAGTCAAAGGGAAGTGGCTTCGTGAATGGTTGACCCGAGAAATGGTTACGGTTTATCGCGTGTTTCATTTTGTCGTTGGAAGTATATGAAAGTATTGGAATAAGGCTTTAGTTAGTAAGAGGGTTTTTATCGGTATTTTGTTATTGTGGGCAACTGCTATGAATATAGGTTATCGTTTCGAGTGTTTGGATTATGTGGTATATCATGTGATTGCACCTGAGGTTGCAGGTATGGGTCATTATAGCTGGTTCGGGCTTATTCTGAGTATAGAGGTGAGGTTCTGATCTTGTGTATGATTTCGTAAAGTGCAACGCGGTTCTACGGTTTATGGTCTAGACGGATTGGGTAATTTCAGCTATGTTGTGATATCGGACCTATATGAGATAGGGTGACACGGGATCACCCCCGGGTATATGCTCGGTAAGGTTATTCAGCTATTGTTTGGCTTCTAGGACAACTCTAGGTACGCTCGAGGACGAGAGTTGGTTTAAGTTGGGGAGGATGTGATGACCCGACCCGTCGCCTTATGAGTTATCGCTCCGTTTCCCCCATTTTATGCTTCTTCATGTTTCATTATCAGTATTCGGCGTGTTATAGTTGATTTAGATTGGTTTTGGTAGAAATGAGGCACTTAGTCTCTTTAAGGAAGGCTTGGTTTGAAAAAGTCAACTAGAGTTTGACTTATAAGTTATAGGGCTCGGATGTGATTTTCGGTGATTCGGTTAGCTTCGGGGGATGATTTGTGACTTAGGAGCGTGATCGGAAGTGATTTTGGAGGCTCGGTGTAGGATTAGGCTTGAATTGGTGAAGTTAGTATTTTGGCGAAGTCCGGTTGATGGGTGAGATTTTGATCCGAGGGTCGGAATAGAATTCTGAGAGTTGCAGTAGCTTCGTTGGGTGATTTTGGATGTGTGTGAAAAATTTCAGGTCATTCGGAGGTGTTTTGTCGGATTTTTGATCAAATGCGTATTTTGGAAGTTTTGAAGAAACTTAAGCTTGAATCCGATGTGATTTAATGGTTTTAGCGTTGTTTGATGTGTTTTAAAGATTGGAACAAGTTTGAATAATGTTTTAGGATGTGTTGGCACTTTTGGTTGAGGTCCCGGGAGCCTCGGGGTGATTTCGGGTGGTCAATCGGACCATTTTTGGACTTTAAAAGTAGCAGATTTTCAGCTGTTGGTGTTGCAGAGATTTGCCCTTCGTGTTCGCGTGGGTGATGTCGCGAATGCGTAGAGGAAATGTGAGGGCTTGGAAAGTTGGTCTTCGTTCGCGAGGGAGAGGGCTGCGTTCGCGTAGTTCTGAAAGGCAAAGCATCGCGATCGCGATCGTGTTCCCGCGATCGCATAGAAGGAAGTTAAGGCCTGGTGAAATTTGTTCATCGCGTTCGCGTCAAAGGGCATGCGTTCGCGTAGTCAGAGCTTCTGAAGGTTCGCGTTCGCGTGCTGGGAGCCGCGTTCGCGAAGAGTTAAATTTTGGTCAACATTTTCTGGTCATCGCGAATGCGGGGGTGTTGACCGCGTTGGCGTAGGGTAAATTGCACCTGGGCAGAAGGGTTTTTATATTATTTCATCCGCGAAGCTTGGTCCATTTTTCTCCATTGTTGAGCACCTTGAGAGCGTTTTGGTAGAAATTGAGGAGGGTTTTGACAGGAATTGATTGGAGGTGAGTCTCTTGACCTAGAAACGTCATTTTATTGAAGAATCAACCTTTAATTCTTGGAAATTTGGGTAAAAATTGGAAGAACTAGGGCTTGATTTTTGAAATGAAAATTTGGGATTTGAAAGGGCATTTGAACTTCGATTTTGGTAAATTTGATATGTATGAACTCGTGGCGAGACGAGGAATCCGGTGATGTGAATTTTGTAATTTTTTGAGAAGTGGGCCCGGGGCTCGGGTTATGCCAACTTCGTGATTTTCGATGTTTTTCAAGTCTTTTCGATTGGGTTATGTTCCTTTAGCCTATTGTAACGTATTCCTTGTGGTTTTGATCAGATTCGACGTGCGAGGAGGTCAATTCGAGAGGAAAGGGCATAGCGAGCTAGATTTGTGGCCGGCTTGAGGTGAGTAATAGATGTAGATGATGACCTGGGGTTTGAAACCCCGGAATGTCGCATCTTGACGCTATATTGAGGCGAGACACGTACTCTATGACGAGTGCGGTATCTTTGTGATTGGGGATTGTGACTTAGTCCGTCCCGAGTGATGTTCATACTGTGTTCTTGACTAGAAATTGTTTGGTAATCATCCTACTTGGATTTTATGAATATATATTTGGGCTTTGTGCCGATCATTTGAATCCTTCAGGGATTATTATCACTGTTTCCATATTACTTGGCATGTTAAATGATTTCAGTCCTGAGTTTAAACACCGTTTTTGAAATGTTCAGCCATATTTCTAAGATTTGAAACTTAAACTACATTTTCTGACATTCTGAATTGAGAGCTATTACCTTGATATTGCCCGAGTGGCTTACGTGCATATTCTGGACTAAGTATGGATCAGGCTGCACGCCGCAGTGATGTTATGTTGATATTGCGCTTGGGCTGTAGGAGCCCCTCCAGAGCCTGAACCCCCACAGTGAGTGTGGGTACCCAAATAGCGGTCATATGCATTGCATTGCATTCATGCATTGATATTTATTTGTTTTATCTGTCACTGATTTGCTACTATTTCACCGTTAAATATGCTGGATTGCCTGTTATAGCTTTACATTGTAATATTTCATGATTTCTTATCTTCAGCCATTGTCTATGTTTATTACTCACTGAGATGGAGTACTAACTTTACTCCATGTACCATGTGTGCAGATACAGGTATCCCGGAGGCTCAGTAGAGTTATTGGCTGCTTACAAATTTATCCAGGAGTTGTCGAGGTAGCTGCCTGGCATCCGCAGGACCCAATTTCTCCCTTTATCCCTTTGTTTCCGCATCCTAGACTCTTTTATGTGTAGATTTGATACTCAGTTGTATTTAGAGGCTCTAGACTCGTGACCCCAGATCTGTTGGGAGTGTTTTGATAGTTGTTATGGTTTTTACGTATTGTTTCTATTTATTATCGGGTTGGAAATCTTGTTAACTGCTAAATTAACTCTATTAATTGGTAATGGGTTTTCGTACTTGGGTTGAGAGTGTTCAAATGGTCGGGCTTGCCTGCCAATTGTGTTGGGCGCCATTACGACCGTGATTGGGGTCGTGACAGTTTTTCAGATACCACTTCTCTACTCTTTTTTTGTTAGTAAAATAGTTATTCATTAGCTTGCTAACAAAACTAGAAGTGTATCCAAAATATGAAAGTTGATTGACACAATTTAATCCAGTAATTAAATCAAACTCTCTCAATGAAAAATTAAATTTTTCACCCTTCAAGTTGACTGAAAAAAATGAATCATTAGAATTAGATAGTTCATACTTCATGAAGAGATGAATAGCTTGGTTTTGCATGCAAATGGGGGGAGGGGGGAGGGGGGGGAGAGACAGTAAGTAACCAAAACAAGTTTTCTTAAAAGCATTTAAACCAATTGGAGATAATAAGTCTTTGATCTGACTAGGAATGCCAGGATCACACAAAGTGTGGAATCTAAGCACACCATAATCAATATTTTGCGGGGCATAATAATGTCCAGTCTGCAAAAAATGATAAATTATTTCAATAAGTAAAATGCATAAAAAAGACCCATTAATCTACATATTACGTACATCTAACTACAACTTCAATACACACATATCTAAAAACACATGAGGAAGAAACAATAAATACATATCTGCTGTAAAAAATACAGCCTAACATACAATTCTGGTTCAAATTGTAGTAGTTACCTAACATTATATCTACAATAAAACTACAAAAATATCTACCTAACAATACAAATACAATTTAAAGCCTTTTCTACAAAAAGGAACCAAAACTAGATAACTACAATTCTGCTTCAAATATTAGTAGTTACATAACATTATAACTACAATAAAACTACAAATATAACTAAAGTTATAAATGCAGAACATCACAACTACAATAATCTTCAAAATTAATTCAATTAAACTATATTTGTGAAAAACATGAAAAACACAGATTTTAACCTCATAACCAAACAAAAAAATTAGAAAATAAACAAAAAATTAGAAAATAAACTAATAAATGTATACCTTTGCCAATGATTGGTTCTGAACAATTTTAGGGAGTTCTTTTGAATGTTTCTTCATATTTAGATTTTTAGAACCAAGAGACACCTTTGATTTCTTTCTTGTTCGAAGAGTAGGGACCTCCTCTACAAAGTCGTCATCCTCAGCAATGTCTTTCCCTTTTCTTTTGACTTGTTTGACTGCTGTTGAACATTCTCCAACATCTACATCAAGTTTATTTTTGTTCTCATTTCAGCTCTTATTTGTCGGGGAGATGAAGTATGACTAATATCTTTAATTGCATGTGTAGATTTACCTAAGTTTTTGGGTGATTTGGGGGATAAAACACCCAAATCAAAGGACGGTAAATCACCTAGTGCTGGTTTTTTTGGACTCTTTTTCGAACCTTCCTTGATCTTCATTGATGAACTTCAACTAAATAAAATTGTGGATAGGAATTTGTTTAAAAGGTTTATTGAATTTTGTTTGAATTTAGAGGGAAAGTGGGTAGTTTCAGAAGAAGGACAATGAAGAAAGAAGCGTGGGAGGGTAAAAAGAACGTAGGGGTATGGGGATGAGGGGTTAGGAGAGAGAAAGTGAGGATTAATACTATAAAATAACGAAAAGGCTTAAATTAAAGAGTATAAAATATCACATTAATTATAACCTTAATTAGATATGGTATATAAATGGTAATTTGGTATGCTAAATGTAATTAAGTGAAACCTTAAACATGTAGGGTAAAAAGGTTTCATAAGTGGGATAGGAATGTAAAATTTCATAACGGGATTTTTTCCCTCCTATACCATATATGAAATCTTATTATTAAAAATGTGCATATTTCTATTATTACCCGCCATGTTTATATTTTTCCTACAAAATTTATACCATTCATTAAATACACAATATTAAGAGCTGATTCCTTCCAAATTAGGCGCCTACAAGTCTGGGATAAATATTTGAATAGCCTATTCCTTTCAAATTAGGCGCCTACAAATTTGAAACTAAATATTTTTTCATATTCACATAAGATTCATCCCATTACTAACTGAAAATTCAGCAAAAATCTCTGCGTCCATCTCCAAATCAGGTAGCAACTCTCCGTCATTGATCCCAACAAAAAGGACATCAAAAATCAATACTGTCGAGCAAATGCTGAGTTTGATGCTGATTTTCTCTGATTTTTGGGACTACTTTTGATGGATTTTTGTTGCGTTTGAGCTCCTGTTTTGGATTGATTTTTGTTGGAATTTAGTTATTTTTTGCGTTGTGGTGTTTGAATACTTTAACATTGTTGTTTTTGGGTATTGCTTCAATTGGGTCTTAGGTGATAGGGAAGATGGCTGATTTTAAGGATAAGTTGGAGGTTTTTCATAGGTTTTTTCATGGCTGAAGTTGGCTGGTTTCCATGAGGGAAAGGGAGGAGCTCTTGTTCTTGACGGGAGTGAGCTGATGCGCAGCTGCTTGGGTCAATAAATTTTCTACAAAAAAATCTACAAATAAACTACAAATCAGTTTAAGTATGTATAAAGCAATATTGTTTTAAGGGTATCTACAAATTACTACATTTATACTACAATTAAACTGCAATCAATGTTGAAAAAAAATGTTGACTACAAAATTTTCTACAAAAAATCTACAAATAAACTACAAATCAGTTTACGTATGTATAAAGCATTATTGTTTTTAAAGGTATCTACAAAATTACTACATTTATACTATAATTAAACTACAATCTATGTTTAAAAAAAATGTTGAATACAAAATTTTCTCTTCATCTACAAATAAACTACAAATTAGTTTAAGTATTGTATAAAGCAGTATTATTTTTAAGGGTATCTGCAAAATTACTACATTTATACTACAATTAAACTCCAATCTATGTTGGAAAAAAATGTTGACTACAAATTTTTCTCTTAATGTACAAAATTTATACAAAAAATCTACAAAATTGTAATACCATTGTGTTTTTGTTTGGTTCTCCTTTGAGCTCTTATTTGTGGGGGAGAGGAACTATGAGTCGTATCTGCGATTGCATTGGAAGATTTCCCTTGCTTTTTTTGTGGTTTTGCTTATAAAACACCCATAGTATTATAGAATTCACCAAAGAATGGTACTCGTTTTAGCAACAAAACAGTGTTAAACAGTTTGTTTTACTTATTTTCATTTTTGACTTTTGCAAAAGACATAATGACTCCATCTTTTAAACTGTTGAGTATTCATCAGTGATGTGAAAAAGCAGAACACAATCGATGTGGAATTTTGCTTGGTTTCAGAAGAGGGAAATGGTAAAAAGAATGTAGGGTATGGGAAAAAACGTGGGTGGGGGTGAGGGGTTAGGAGAGAGAAACGTGGGATATATGGACACCTTTAATTAATGAGTAAAAACTGCCCATTAATTGGACCCTTAATTAAGTATGGTATAAGATTGGTATTTTGCTATACTAAGTGTAATTAAATCAAACCTTAAACATTGAGGGTAATAAGGTTTCCTATGTGGCATAGGAATATAAAAATCCCAATTTAAAATTAGACAGATTTACAAGTGGTCATTCAAAAATAGTCATATTTTAAAAACTAATCGAATTTAGCCACTTTTCATTTAAAAATAAATCTGAACAAAAATATTGTTCAAAATATGAAAAATACTCCAGTATAATATACCGGTCCAACATAATATGCTGAAAGTTAATATACAGGTGCACCGATCTCCAATATATTATGCTAAAACTTTCTGTTTTGCAGCAAACTAATGGCTATTTTTCAATAACTTTGCAAACGCTAATATTTTTGAATGACCAGTCTGAAAACTGGTTTGCCCGTGCTATTTTTACGGGATAAATCTATATAAAATCTATTGGATCATAGCAAACAATACGTGCCAATAATTTGGCTGTGACATCATTGTTTTAAAGTATATGTTTACAGACTTGTGAACGCCCTTTAAATTATAATTTTTGCAGAAAACGTATTCTAGGCTACAAAATATATACAGTGACAAAAACAAAATGGAGGAGAAACTAGAATTGGAAAAAAAAAAAAATTGTTACTTGTTTTGAAGAAATCGAAGGACCTAACCTTAGGCGGCTTCCATTGTGAAATTCAGTAAAAAAGAGTTTCTAAAGTGAAGTAAATATAGGTAAAGAGAAAACCAATCTTACAATGATATGTTTTCTGGCATGGGATAGGTTAGATTATATTTTCAAAATACTGTCCGACCTTCATTGGGCGTGCACATTGTGAACCTTGAATCGGTATGAGAATTTTCACCTTGTAAGCATCTCAACTAATTTCACAAGATACCGACCATCTTCTACCAACACAAGTACCGACTCAACTTTGGACAAATGGAAATAGATCACCTAGTATTTTGTGCTATGACCTTTTTTTGGCTCTAGTGTTTCCATTTTCCCATGTGATGTGAACAAAAGTAGACATGACATATGTTACTCCTTGAAACAGTGATGGTGGATGAAAGATCTCAAGATTACAGGTAAAGTGAAACCAAAAAGTCATTCACTACATACGAAACATTGCTAAATTATTCATCAAGAATAAGAATCACATCAACTTCTGACTTATAACGAGGTTATTCACTCTCATACAGTAACTCTTAGAAACTGCTTTCAACAAGTTGTCAGAAAAAGTAAAAAATAACGTAAGATTGCAAAATGAATAATGTACGAGCACAAGGTAACATAGAAGACAACATTCAGATATGAATTGAATGATTGGAGCATGTTGAAACATAAACCGTCATCAACGCCTTCCAGACGCCACTGATTCAGTAGAGAAGAGATACTTCACTCGAGAAAGAACGGAGTCATGGGCAGGATCATAGGGATGGTCTTTTGATGGAATCTCCAGAATGGCTGGAATTGGTTTGTTGTAGCTATCAACCAAAAATCTTATCATGTTGGCAACCTACAAAAAAGAAACCAATGAGTTGTAAAATTAGGTAGACTCAGATATAAACTCTTTCGGAACCTGGTTCCACTTGGTGCAACTACAAATAGAAGGAAGAAGGTGTCACCAGCAACCTTTAAAATGCATACATAAAGCACATAATACTCTCACTTGAACAGAAAAAATCTTTCACCATATTAGACAAATTTGTTGAAGAACTAGTTCATGCTGATATATGTTTAGTAGACTGAATTGCAATGTCAAAAAAATAAAAGGAGTAAAGGAGTATATCAGCACCTATTCCACACTGTATCCTATCTACAGACAACAATACTTGAGGACTGCTTTGAGATGGGAAGTACTAAATCGAAATAGTTATTCAACAGCTTAACTGTGTTTAACATTGGGAGGGGGGGGGGGGGGGGGGGGGTTACTGGATTTCACTGTTGCCAGACTGACTGGTTTTCCTTTCCTACGAGACAGTACAAATCTTTTGCCCTTAGCCTGGTTTCTAAATCAGTCTGAAATTGGACAGAAGTGGTGAACTCCTCTTTCCTACCCAGGCCAAGATTCGCTCTCCCCTTTCAACTTTACCAAACTTTTGTTCTCCTGCCCATCCAACTTTAAGACTTTTTGTAGTCTTAAATTTGGATAGATAAAGTAGGCTTCATATGGTATTCCGTAATGACTAATGTCTTTGCTTTTGGAAATTCTTGGTATTAGCTAGAGATTAGACAAAAGAATTGATGAAATCATCACAGGGACAGATTGACTTGGAAGCTTAGCCTTCCCAAATAGCATATCACACTTCATAAGTCAGTCATGCAAGTCTCTCATCCCAGCTTGCTTTGGCTCAAGAGCACTTGATGTTTGGCCACTAATTAGGTACTTCAGAGTTAAGATAAACTCTGCTTTTGGTCAATCCAATTTGCAGCCTACATTCAACAAACTAAACTAATTTTAATGGTACATAAGTAGCAGTTGACTAGTTCAGATGACAAAACACTCATTGCACAGAAAATACTTCTTCAGGTGAAGGCATAATCAGCTAACTGTTGATAACTTTACATGTAACTGTTAATCAATCAAACTCACAACACAAAAATAGCAAAGAACTTACATATTGGCTGATTAACACGATTGCAATATCTTCTCTTGTGGTGAATTCCTTAAAAGCATCTTCAATCTGCTTCACCGTTGTTTCTGAACCATAAGGCAAGCAATCAAGATTACTGTCTTTTAAAAATAATTGAATAACATCATATAAAGTAAAGTTCCAGCACTCAAAAGAAGACCATTACATTTTATTCTTCCATCCTTTCCTCAGCTGTTAGTTTACATGTGAGCTACTAATTGAAAATAAATGTAGATGAAATACTTGTAACCAGATGAACATAAGTAGTTCCTTCATACACCCCCTCTCCACTAACTGTTTTGTCTGGGGATCAGTATTAACAACAGATCTATTGATGCACTTTACTGGTATCGTTTAAGGATTATCAGAGGTCATTATTTTACCAAGTGGTGGAAGTGAGGTCATTATTGTACCAAGTGGTGGAAGTGAGGTCATTATTGTACCAAGTGGTGGAAGTGCATAATCAGATAAGACGTGTACAGATTCTCAGACAGACATGAGCATCTTGGTTAATGTTGCAAACAACAATGGCTATTTTCCCCCTTCAATTTTACCACACATTACCCTTACTACTGGCACCTACGAGTCAAGGGCATAAAGCCAAACTAAACACAAAAGAGCAAAGACCCCCATTTTGATAATGAAATGTAGACTCTAGCAAGGAGGAGCTCAGATAGACAAAAGTAACCACTCTTGGATCTAATGGTCAGAAGACCTTGATCGTTAACCAATCGTCTGAGCCCTTGTTCACAATGGTGACACAACGAAAATCAAACGCAAATAATTCCAAGTATATAATCTGGTTAACTTTTTGGTTTCATTTTGTGAAATATCTTAGGAAGGAGAGGGGGTAATGGAGAGAACTATTTCTTCCTAACGTGATAACTTACTTGATATAAATGATTTACAGGATACACATACTTATAGGTGTGAAAATATAGTAGAAAATACAAAAACAATGTGTCAACCAAAGAAATAATTGAGCGTTGTGCATTGATTGCACCACTTGACTACATTGTATATGAAAATAATGTGTTTATTACTGCCGTCATATTCAAGGTTTACCCCATGATAATAAATATTTTCAAGGCGCACAATGAATGTACATCTTCCATCATTTATTACGTTCAACCTTATTTTGTATTTTACGAATGGTTTCAACACTTAATGCTTATCAGCTATTTTAAATCAGCTAAGCCATATGGGCGCTCACACGTGGGAAGAGAAAATAGAACATACCAATCCTAGGCGTCAAAGTTCTATTAACAAAAATACAAGGGCATATGGTCTTCAATCAAGTTACTACTATGCAACATGGATCTCATTTTGGTGGAGAGTGGAGGCTACAACATAGAAGTTGAAAGCGGTTATCCACACCAGATCTTGTTTGCAAGAGAATACAAGGGAACATAGAGCACTTTGTTACCGAGCATATTACCAAAATACTAAAAACAAATTTTATGTAGAGCAACATGAAATGGGTATGGATGACTCTGTCCTTGGTAAAAAGTTTCAGCAATCTCAGGTTAATTTCTTTATGCAAATCATCAAGCAAAGTTATAGTCCATCATGAAACTGTCATTTAGGAAGAAAGTGAATGCTACAGCAGACAAAGTGAATGCTACAGCAGAGGAAGTAAAAAGAACAATGCCCAGTGATAGAAATCGGAAATTCTGAAGTCGAAACATACTTGAATCCACAATGAGGTAATTTGTTTTCCTCCTCAAATCAACATTGCCAACTCCAGCCAGTAAAAATCCAGTAATTGTATCCTGCATTAGAAAAACAAAAGATACTGAGATTAATTGATAGGAGTAAAGATATCTTTGATATTTGAATTGGAAACCTATCAAGAGGAAGAGATATAACAGGATCCCAGTGGTGTATTCAAATCATACTATTTCTTCAAATTGCATTTGCCTGTTTGTGTCGGATACACCATTTTAGTAGCTGATATTAACCACTTAAAGAACGACTGGTTCCGGCTAAAGCATAAAAAGATGTAAACTTGCCACTATCCTTTATCACTTAGGCTATGAACTAGACAGAATCAATGGTCTGGCTGGTAAAGCTATCCCTTAAGCATTTAATCACTGGGTTGATTATTCCTTCAGGAATATCTGATAATATAGCAATAATAGAAGAAGATTAGCATGGCTAGAAAGCATATCGCAGATTTGACTCTTCCAAAATTACAAGACAAGTCATCATTGATAAGCCACAAAATATCCTAGAGAAAGAGAAACAAGAGTCAGCAAGCAACAGCTCATTCACACAATCCGTCCATGAGTATTTCTTAGGACGATGATATCATGGCAATTTATAGTACCTTGATCCATGCATCAGTCTTTCTTTTCAATGTTTTTTTTAATTCATCTTTTACCATTTCATTCTTTTATCTGGTTTAAGTGGTAGATTGACATACTTATTTAGTCTAGCACTTCCCTTCATGAATTCCTGCTGCATATCCACTGATTTCACCTTAACATTATGCTAACAAAAGGTTCCAAAGGATTTCATGATGTAAATTGACTTTAAGAGAAACTTCAACCTAGATAATTTTCAAAAAGGGATGTTTAATTTTGAATAATTTTTTTTCAACAGAATGTTGTTTCCATGTGTGTAACATAGACACTTAAAATCGGTAAAGCTCAACCACACAAACGCTTCAGATGTGAACCCTGCATGTACTCCATTAGTCTTATTAGAAAACAACTAAAAAACTGTTAAAGCTTAGTCTTTTTTTTTTTTTTTTTCTGTTTTTGATAACCGAGAAACCCTTGAGGGCCAGTTGTGCACGGTTCGAACCTAGGTGGACAATGGGCGTGCCCCTCTACCCTTCTCCACTTAAATACCATTTCAAACTCGTGAAGTGCGCCTAACCCACACATTTGTTGTGCTCTTACCACTAGCCCAAAGCCCTGGGACAGTAAATCTTGGTCATTGGTACAAAGAACATAAGCAGATTATGTGAATTCAGTATAAAGAACAAGTGCTAATTTCAAGATAATGTAAATACCTCATCAGCAATCATAGCAATAAGTGCAGAGTTGCTGGTTTTAATTGGAGCTCGGTTAGCCATCTAATTCACTACAACAATGTTTCTGCAAATAATATAACATCACACAATTAACAAACACTTAAAAGCATGAATCTTGAACACATAAAACAAATTCAGATTTCAAATTGAATTCTAAATAGTTAAGAAAAATTCATCAAACCACTCAAAATCTTTAAAATTCTAATAATACGCAAAGTTTGATGAAACCCCACATAAGATTTTCCTATATTTCGCATTCTTAGAATTATTATGCAATTAACTATCATGAAGTAATCAGATCCCATGAAAATTTATATATGAAAGAGGAAGCCTCATACGCGTAATTGAAGAGGGTTGAAGCTTACCTTCAAGTTTTATTCAGGCTTAATAGAGGAATACAATGCGAGAGACAGATCGAGTAATACTGAGATGTTTATTCGAATGATTGGAAGTTCAAACTTTTAGAATGGGTGTAAGACAGCCTAATAGTTTTGGACACGTTTATAAAAGAATTTTTTTTTAGGGAAATTATTAGAGATGTGGATTTATAGCTAGCTCATTATAAAATTTCGTAAATTGATAAAATATTACTTATATTAACCAAATTAGCCAATTAGTTATTTGTAACAAAAAAATATCAAATTTTTGAGTTGTTTTGAGTGAATGTTATTAGAATACATTGGGCAAAACTTAAGGATCTTGAATCTCAGTTTTGGGATGATTTGGTGAAATTTTGAGGTGATTTGAATTGAAAATTTGGTAAAAACTGAATATGAAAAAAATAATATGTGTATCACACTATGTATCATTTGTGTATCACATATATATCATATTTGTATATATTGTGTATCACATGTATATCCATATATACCAGTGTGTGAGATACATGCGTGATACATGTGTTTTGAACTCGATTTAACTATGAATTCTGATACAAAAACAATCCAAATCACCTCCAATCTTCCTTAAAATTTTATATATTAACTTATCTATATATTTTCAATGAATTTCAACTATACCCATTGAAAAAGTTCCTTTTTGTTTAGATTTTTTGGAATATTGTATATATTTTTTTGTATTTCATCACCTTATTTGCTATCTCATCCATAAAATTTTCTTTCCATCTTGTATCTAGTGTTGCTAATCACGGTTAAAATATGAAAGGTAATTTTTGCATGTGATTCGTTGAAAGAAAGAACCCTATTATTTAGTTTTTCAATTATTGTTAGCTAGTTTTGGTAAGTCGTGATTAATGGTTGGAGGTTGGTAAGTTGATATTTATTCGGGACATTTATGTAAGTTTTCTAATTTTTTAAAGTTTGTTGATGGTTGGGATAAATTTACGAGATAATATAACAGATAATGGCCGGGGTAAATTTGACCCAATAGTATAATGAAGTTTAAATATAAACAATATACTTAAGCAGAAGATTATATTTGGCCCTTTTCCCTTTACAAAACTAGCCACATCCTTTACTACATTCACATTGCTTTCTTGTTTAAAAGTAGCACAACTAATTAATTCTTAATAATGTAAAATGTTACCATACACAAGAAATTTAATACACCTAAAGAAATCAAACAAGTGATCTCATTTAAAAGGGATATTTAGGACTCATTTGTCTGTGCTTAATGGAGGTTTGAACCTTAATTATTTAGATATTAAGTGCACTTGTTTTTTAAGTCTAGGGACAGTCCGGTGCACTAAGTTCCCGATATATGTGGGATTCGGGGAAGGGACATACCATAAGGGTCTATTGTGTGTTTTTTAAGTCTGAATATCAACTATTCAGATCTTAATAATTAATCACGTTTATTTTTCTTATTTTTCAACCACTTGACGGGTCTGAATATGTCATATTGATTAAAATATATAACAAAGACTTAGTTTCATTAAGTTTCTATCATCCACATTCACTACTAACCGTCGCCATCGCCTACCATTATCACCTACCATCATGCATCATCCACCCACCATATACTCAACCACCACCACCGACCACAACCAAACTCAAACACCATCACTAACCATCACCATCCTCAACTATAACTATCACTACTATCATCATCGACTACCATTATCCCCGACCCCACCACTATTGATCACGACTATCCACCCACCCATCATTATCAACTAATGCCGCCACCATCATCCTTAATCACAACCACCCACCTACCCACCTCAACTATTATAATCAACCACCCTACCACCATCATCAGCATAGCCGTCATTGTCCACCATTATAAACTATTACCACCCACCATCACCTTCCTCAACCATAACTACCACTACCAATCACCATTAGTTACAACCTAGAACCACCACCATCAATTAAAACCACCACTAACCGCTACCTCTAGTCGGCATCCATAAGCGCCTAACTGTCGCCTCTAGTCGGCATCCATAAGCGCCACCGTCAGTCACAGTGGCAAAGCTACATTCACTTAAGGGTGGTCAACTGACCATCTTTCGTCAATAAATAACACGGTATATATAGGTAAAATATTAAGTTTTAGAGGTATATAACATATATTAAACACCCTTTTGCGGCAAAATTTTATTTACTTTGTTCATGTTTGAACACCCTTAGAAAAATCTCTAGCTTCGTACTGGTCAACCATCACTACCACCAACTACCATATTATTATTAATAGAATATTAAATTAATTAGTATTATATTTTAATTTTCTATTTATTAATTATTAAATAAGGATAAATTTTATACATTCAGATGTCAAAAATCAATTAGTATTAATCATTTATTATTTAGATATTAATACATATCTTAAATATTCAGATGTGTATTCAGATTCAGACATTTTAATCTTAATACACATCTTAATATCCATATGTGCATTGAGATTCAAATGTCTTAATCTTTGAAAAACAAATGAGGTCTTAGCATATTTGTCTTTAACCCGAGATACTAGTATAGAGGTTCCTTCCATGGATTCGGTACCAATTGTGAGAGAGTTTTTGGAGGTATCCCTAACGAATTTACGGGGTTTGCTATTGGATAAGGATATTGATTTTGGTATTAACTTGGTGTCGGGCACTCGCTCCATATCAATTCTATCATACTGCATTGCTCCATCTATGATGCAGAAGCAATTACAAGAGTTACTGAATAAGGGATTTACTAGACCGAGTGTTTCTCCTAGGGTTGCACCCGTGTTGTTTATGAAGAAAAAGATGGTACTATGAGTATATGTTGATTATATAAAGTTGAACAAAGTTACCACCATGAACAAGTATTGATGATTTTGTTTGATCAACTTTAAGGTGCTTGTAACGACCATGCCGGTCGTTTCATGAGTTATAGTCTCGTTTTCCCAATTCTGCTTCTTTATGTGTTCCTCAATTTTATTTCATGGTATCGTGTTGGTTGGTTTGGGTTCAGAGTGATTTTGGAGTGAATTGAGACACTTAGTCTTTTTTGAGAAGGCTTAAGTTGGAAAAGTCAATTGGATGTTGACTTATATGTGAACAATCTTGGATGTAAATTCTGATGGTTTGGTTAACTCCGTTAGGTAATTTTGGACTTGGGAGCGCATTTGGAATGTGATTTTAAGGTCCGTGGTAGAATTAGGCTTGGATGGAAAAAATTGGCAATTTGGCGATTCTCGATCGGTAGTGGAAATTTTGATATTAGGGTCTGAATGGAATTTCGATAATTGGAGTAGGTCCGTAATGTCATTTATGACATGTATGAAAAATTTCAGGTCATTCGAACGAGGTTAGATACGCTTCGGCATCGTTTATGGATTTCAGAAGTTTAGAAGTACTTAGTTTGAATCCGAGGGTGATTTGGTATTACGATGTTGTTTTGAGTGCTCTAGACGTTCGACTAAGTTTGTATTTAATATGTGAATTGTTGGTATGTTTTTTAGAGGTCTCGAGGGCCTCGGATTGATTTCAGGTGGTTGACAGACCAATGATGGGATTTGAGGAAGTGTTGAAGATTTCCTTTAGCTGCCATAACCGCACCTGTGGAGTGAGAACCGCAGGTGCGAGATCCGTAGAGGCAAAAGGGGATCGCATATGCGGGATTTGGAATATGAGGCTGGACCGTAGATGTGGGAGGTGGAGATCACCTGTGAGACCGTATGTTCGAGGAATGGACTGCAGAAGTGATTTTGGGCAATTAAGAGAAAACTGTAGGTGCGGTTGTCTGGACTGATGAAGCGGTTGTGCAGATGTGAGAATAGGGTCGCAGGTGTGGAAATACCTGGGTAGAAAGTAGAAATTAAACCCTTCACGAATTTGAGTTATCTTCCACCATTCTTGTTCAGACTTAGAGCGTTTTGGAGGGTTTTGAAGAGGGAACCAAGGGGATACTCATTGAGCTAAGTTACTTGAGCTCAATACTCATGATTATGGTAATTTTCAGTGGTTTAAGCATGTAATTAGAATAAATTAGGGGTGAAATTGAGGGGTTACGGCTTGGAAATTAGAGAGTTTGAATATCCTCGCAGGTGCGGCTCTACAGATGCGGATAGCCTCACACGAAAGTGGATTTTGATGAGTTCAGGAAACTGTGCAAAAGCGGAGAAATCTTTGTAGAAGCTCTTACGCAGAAACGAATCTTCAACTGCAGATGCGGTCCCAATGAAAATTCCATATTCCGCAGATACGCCTTATTCCTCGCAGATGCAACCAATATTCCGCAGATGCGGGGTCACTGAAGAGTTTTGCATTGTTTCCACTTTTTTTTGCTCATTTATGCTTCAACTGAATTCAAATCACTTCATGGCATCATTTACCTGAAAATCTAACAATACACACTATAAAAGACCTTATATTATAATTAAAGGGATGAAAAATCTAAAGAAAAGAGAGTAGAATGAGTGGTAAAATCACCATTCATTAACACCCCCAATTTAAAGCTTTTGCATGTCCTCAAGCAAATCAAAACCAACAATTTAATGAAGTTCTACCATTTAAAGCACAAGTAGGTTTGCTATCATTTACAAATCAAAATTTTCCAATTAAGCACTATACTTATGGATTTGGTTGGTACTAATAATTAGGCTCAAGCACGCGAATCCTAACCAAATAACTTCCTCATTTAAAATACTTTCAATAAATGCAAAGGAGTTTCAAAGTAATCAAGCAACAACAGTAAGCCTCAAGAAATGACTCAAAAGCACTAGTCTACTACATATGCTCAATTTACTCACTTCCGGATACATCAATGTCACCAATCCATCCTAATTCATGTGCCCTCACAAGAAAGAAAGTTCTAAAATCACCATATTTATAATAATAACACAAGGGACAAATGCACAAAGACACTCACTCTCAACAAAGAATTTCAAGTGTTACAAAATATCATGCCATAAGCTTGCCCTTATTTTTATTTGCTGCCTATTCAAGAACATTTGATTGGAGATCCCATAAGGACTTTTTAAGCTTGTAATGTAGGTTTAGGGAAAGGTTCGGATAAGCATTTGGGATACAAGTGACTACACCCTTCTTGAACACTACTCACATTTGTCTTTCTTTTTGCACTTTGCTTCTTTTTAAACCACATAGCCCTTATTGGCATCTAGTTACCAACATAGAACCACCTTAAAGTACCTCTCTAAATACAAAGGCCCGAACGATCGTTTCATGAGTTACCGCTCCGTTTTCCCAATTTTGCTTCTTATTGCCTTGTTCAGCTGTATTTTATGTTATCAGGTTGGTTGGCTCGGTAAGGTTTGAGACACTTAGTCTCTTTTGAGTAAGTTTAAGTTAGAAAAGTCAACCGAATATTGACTTATGTGTTAAAGGGATCGGATGTGAGTTTCGATCGCTCGGATAGCTTTGAGAGGTGATTTGGGACTTAGGAGCATGATCAGAATATGTTTTGGAGGTCCGCAGTAAATTTAGGCTTGAATTGGTGAAAGTGGAATTTTGGCATTTTTTGATTGATAGGTAAGATTTTGATATAGGGGTTGAAATGAAATTTTGGGAGTTGCAGTAGGTCTGTTGTGTCGTTTGGGATGTGTGAAAAATTTCAGATCATTCGGACGTGGTTTGATAAACTTTTTGATCAAAAGCATAATTCAGAAGATTTTGAGAACCTTAGGCTTAAATCCGATGTGTTTTGATTTATTCGATGTGGTTTGAGATGTTTCAAAGATTGTTATAAGTTTGAATGGTGGTATATGACTAGTTTGTGCTTTTAGTTGAGGTCCCATGAGCCTCATGGTGATTTCAAATGGTTGATGGAAAGATAGAAATTTGGAAATGGCAGCTGAAGTGTTGAGACTGCTGTCATAACCAATTCTGCAATTGGGAGGTCGCAGGTATGACCCCCACATATGTGGAAATGAGTCGCAGAAGCAAAAAAGGGCCAATGAGAGCTGGAGCCGCAGAAGCGGCTAGGTAGGCGCACCTGCAGCAGTGCTAGAGAGGGATTTGCATCACATATGTGGAGCCTGGGATTTAAGCAGGACCGTAGATGCGGCGTCTTGGACTGCAGAAGCGGTAGTTGAACCGTAGGTGCAGAATCTCTGGGTAAGAAAGTATAAAAAGCTTCCTTTGCGATTTTTGAGTTGTTCTTCACCATTTTTATTCGGGGTTGAGATTGGGGAAGCTATTTTAAAGAGGGATTCAAGGAAAAACGCTTGGAGGTAAGATATTCGAACCTAATAATCAATCCTATGGCATTATTCCACTGTTTTGGCCAACAATTAATGGAAACTAAGGAATAAAAAAATTGGGAAAATAGGGCTTGAGAATTGGAGACCTTTGAGAAAGGGTTTGAGGGGTCATTTGTGATCAGATTTTAGTACTTTTGATATTTATGAACTCGTGGGGAGATAAGGTGTTTAATGATATAAAATTTATCGAATTCCGAGATGTGGGCCCAGGGGTCATGTTTGGTTAATTTCGAGATTTTCATGGTATTTTGATTACTTTTGAGTGGGGTTTGCTCCCTTAGCATATTTTGATGGTTATGTACTGATTTTGGCTAGATTTGGAGCATCCAGAGGCTGATTCGAGGGGCAAAGGCATCGCAAGCTAGGGTTTGGACCAAATTGAGGTGACTAATGATTGTAAATGTTGTCCCGAGGGTATGAAACCCCGGATCACACATCGTTGTGCTATGTTGAGGTGACGCACACACTAGACGAGCGTGGGGCCATGCACCGTTGGGGATTATGACTTAATCCATCCCGAATGACTATTTTACCGCATATTTGATTGAAAACTATTTGCTATCATCATGTTTTAGGCCGAATGCCATATTTGGGACTTATGCCAACTGTTTTGGAACCTTTGGGGATTCTTACTGCTATTTCTTCACTATTTTGATTTTATATCTGTAGTCAGTCATGCTATATTCTACTATTTTCATAACTCTACCATGTTTACTCTGTTTTAACACTTTAAATGATATTTTGGGCTGAGTATCATGTGTTTACTGTGCCTGAGTGGCTTTTAGAGATTTCTGAGTGAGTGGGTCGAGGGCCTGTGTTGTGAGGATGATTATGGGGTCGGGCTGCACACCGCAGTAGTGTTGTACTGATTATGATTATGAGGCCGAGGGCCTGAGTTGTACGCCACAAGGTGGCTTGTTATGAGGTTGAGAGCCTGTTTGATTATGCCACGAGATGGCTTGATATTGCGCTTGGGCCGTAAGGGGCCCCTCCCGAAGTCTGTACACCCCCAGTGAGCGTAGGTTACCCATTGTGATATGAGATATAGCCCGAGAGGCTGGTATTGTTCCATGTTATTGCCCGAGGGGCTGATTCTATTGACATTGTGCCCGAGGGGCAGATTTTATGTGTTTATCTCTTCTAGCTGCCTTTTATTTACTCGTTTAACTGTTAAAAAGGTGTTTTAAAGAAGCTTACACTAAACTAAGGTATTTTATGAGATTTCACTGTATTATTGCACTTTATTGGTTTTACTCTGCCTCTTTATAGCATATTTTTGTGTTTTTATGAGATTTTGTATCGCTCAGTATTCATTTATTATTATTACTCATTGAGTTGTAGTACTTACTTTACTCCCTGCACCTTGTGTGCAGATTCAGGATCTTCAGATCTTGCAAGTGAGGGTTGATTGCTCCCAGCAGGCCATTTGGAGTCCACTAGGTAGCTGCTCGGCGTTTGCAGCCCAGTGTTTCTCCCTCCTATCGTACTTTCTATTTCTAGTTCTGTAATAGACTGTGTAAACTCTTTCAGACTCTTAGACACATATTTAGATGCTCATGACTGGTGACAACCCGATGTCGGGCTGTGTTGGTTGTTTTCCACAGTTGTTATACTTCACTTTATTTTTGGGTTTTATCTTTATTAATGACTTAATTATGAATTATTACATCTGTTAATTTATTTGGAGTTTTGTGTCGACTCGCCTTGTCTTCACGAGAGGCACCAAGTATGGGTTTAGGGTCGTGACAAGTTGGTATTAGAGCCTAGGTTACATAGGTATCACGAGTCCTGAGCAGGTTTAGTAGAGTCTCGTGGATTGGTACGGAGACGTCTGTATTTATCCTCGAGAGGCTACATAACTTTAAGGAAAAACTTTATATTCTTGAAATTCATGTCGTGCAAATCTGTTGATCCGAGTACTAAATTTCTATTATTCTATTCTATCATAGATAATGAGGACATGAGCGACCGGACAAGATAGACAACTACCAGTACCATCAGCTGTGGCTACTAGAGGCTGATGACGCGGTCGAGGCTATAGTAAGGGTAGAGGTATGGCCTGCGCAGCAGCTAAGGCATCACCTGTAGATCCACTAGCCGCCCAGTTCAGGATCAGCTCCCAGTTGTGGACGCTCCAGCAGCACCAGTCGTGCCCATTGTAATTCCGGGTCTTCAGGAGGCTCTTGCTCAGATTCTATCGGTATGCACTGGCCTAGCTCAGGCAGTCTCAATTACTATAGCCGTAACTACTTCACAGGCCGTGGGAGGCATTCAGACTCCTGCCGTTCGCACACCTGAGCAGGTCGTGCAAGGACTTTAGATGCCGGGGGCACATCCAACCCAGCTGGTTGTAGCTATTCAGGACTATGTAGCCTATGCCATGCAAGAGGATGAGTAGCGCATATTGGAGAGGTTTGGTAGATTTCAGCCTCTGACTTTTAATGGTGTAGAGGGCGAGGATGCCCAGGGTTTCTTAGACAAATGTCAGCGGATTCTTCGTATAGTGGGTATTTTGGAGAAATGCGGGGTCACTTTCACTATCTTTCAGTTTTCTAAAGCTGCCTTCAATTAGTGGGAGGCATATGAGAGGCGTAGGCCTATAGGTGCAGCACCCCTTACCTGGTAGCATTTCTCTATTATCTTTTTGGAGAAGTATGTGACACAGTTTCGCAGAGAGGAGTTGCGCAAGTAGTTCGAGTGGTTGCGTCAAGGATATATGACTGTGACGTAGTATGAGATGAGGTTCTCAAAGTTAGCTCGTCATGCTGTCTGGTTGGTTCCTATAGAGAGAGAGAGGATTAGGAGGTTCGTTGATGGCCTCACTTACCAGCTTCGTATTCTCATGACAAAGGAAAGGGTGTATGGTGCTACCTTTGAGGAGGTTGTTGACATTGCTTGTAAGATCGAGTTAGTTCATTTCCTGGAGCGAGATGAGAGAGAGGCCAAGAGGCCTCAGGGATCTGGTAGTCATGGTGGTGCGTGCTCCTTTGAGAGGTCAGTTTCAGTGCGACAGAGGCCGTCCATTCAGGCATGCTCAGCCAGCTCGCCTAGGCCATCGTGTGGCTTCATCGGGTCATGATTATCACAGTTCTCATTAGGGCCAGTTATCACTTAGTGTCCTTCCAGCTCAAAGTTTGTCCCGTGCTTCGTCAATTCAGGGCTCTTCTATGCTAGGTGCATCTGCTAGTCATTTCGGTGCTAGGGGTTTCCTTTAGTCCCCGTCTCCAGCACCCAGAAGTTTCTATGAGTGTGGAGAGACGGGTCATAAGTGGAGGCAGTGTCCTCGTTGTATTGGGGGTTCATCTCAGCAGATGGGTTAGTCATCGGCTTCAGCACCAGTTACTTCACCACCACACACCCAGCCAGCTAGGGGTGGAGGTCAGTGAGCTAGGGGTCACCCTAGAGGGGGAGGTCGCTTAGGTGACGGTTAGGCCCATTTCTATGCACTGCTAGCTCGACCCGATACTATTACTTTCGATGCTGTTATTATGGGGATTATTTTAGTCTGCTGCAGAGATGCCTCTGTATTATTCGATCCCGGTTCTACTTATTCTTATGTGTAATCATACTTTGCTAGTTATTTGGATATGCCCCGTGAGTCTCTTATTTTGTCTGTTCATATATCTACTCCAGTGGTAATACTGTTGTTGTAGACCGTGTGTTTTGGTCATGTGTGGTGACTATTGGGGTTCTGGAGACCCGAGTGGATCTATTGTTGTTATGTATGCTAGACTCAATATTATATTGGGCATGAATTGGCTATCTCCGTGCCGTGCTATTTTGGACTGTTATGCTAAGCCAATGACTTTGGCTATGTCGGGTTTGCCACAAATTGAGAGGCGAGGTTCGAATGATTATATTCCCTGTAGGTTAATTTCTTTCTTGAAGGCCCAACGTATGGTTGGGAAGGGTTGTCTTTCATACCTAGCATTTTTGAGGGATGTCGGTGTAGAGACTCTCGGTATTGATTCTGTTCCAGTTGGGACTGATTTTCCCGATGTATTTCCTGCAGATCTGTCGGGCATGCCACGTGAAAGGGATATTGATTTTGGTATTGATCTGGTGCTGGGCACTCAGCCCATTTCTATTCCACCATATCGTATGGCACCAGCGGAGTTGAAGGAGTTAAAGGAACAACTTCAGGAACTCCTTGATAAGGGGTTAATTCAGCCTAGTGTGTCGCCTTGTGCGTGCGCCAGTCCTATTTGTAAAGAAGAAGGGTGCACTATGAGGATGTGCATTGATTACATATAGTTGAACAAAGTAATAATTAAGAACAAGTATCCTTTGCCTCGTATCGATAATTTGTTTGACCAGTTTCAGGAAGCGAGAGTGTTCTCTAAGATTAATCTCTGTTCAGGCTATCACCAGCTGAAGATCAGGGACTCGGATATTCTTAAGACTGCTTTCAGGACCCGATATGGTCACTATGATTTCCTTGTAATGTCTTTTGAGCTGACCAATGCCCCAGCAAAATTCATGCTTTTGATGAACAACGTGTTTCGACCGTACCTCGGCTCGTTTGTCATAGTTTTCATTGATGGTATTCTGGTATATTCACGTAGTTAGGAGGAGCACACAGAGCATTTGAGAGTTGTGTTGCAGAGATTGAGAGAGGAGAAGCTTTATGCAAAGTTCTCCAAGTGTGAGTTCTGGCTCAGTTCAATGGCATTCTTGGGGCACATGGTGTCCAGTGAGAGTATTCAGGTTGATCCAAAGAAGATAGAGGTGGTTCAAAGTTGGTCTAAACCGTCCTCATCCACAGAGATTCTCAGCTTTCTTAGTTTGGTGGGTTATTATCTCTGGTTTTTTCAGGGATTCTCATCTATCACATCGCTCTTGACCAAGTTAATTTAGAAGGGTGCTCCATTTGTTTCGCCGGATGAGTGTAAGGAGAGCTTCTAGAAGCTTAAGACTGCGTTGACCACAACTCCAGTGTTAGTATTGCCATCAGCTTTAGGTTCTTATACCGTGTATTTTGATGCTTTGAGAGTTGGTATTGGGTGTGTTTTGATGCAGGAGGGTAGAGTGATCGCTTGTGCTTCTCGTCAGTTGAAGCCTCATGAGAAGAACTACCCTGTTCATGATTTGGAGTTGGGTGCCATAGTTCACGCGTTGAAAATTTGGAGGCATTATATATATGGTGTGTCTTGCGAGGTGTTCAGTGATCATCGTAGCCTCTAGCACTTGTTCAAGCAGAAGGATCTCAATTTGAGGCAGCGGAGGTGGTTGGAGTTGCTAAAGGATTATGATATTACTATTTAGTACCATCCGGGAAAGGTGGTGGCTGATGCTTTAAGCCGAAAGGAGGTGAGTATGTGGAGTTTGGCATATATTCTAGTTAGAGAGAGACCTCTTGCAGTTAATGTTCAGGCCTTGGCCAATCGGTTCATGAGGTTGGATATTTTGGAGCCCAGCCGGGTATTGGCTTGTGTGATTTCTCGGTCTTCTTGATATGATCGCATTAAAGAGCGCCGATATGATGATTCTCATTTCCTTATCCTTAAGGATAGAGTTCAGCATGATGATGCAAGAGATATGACCATCGGTGATGATGGGGTGTTGGGGATATAGAGCCGGATATGTATGCCCAATATAGATGGGCTTCGGGAGCTAATTCTTGAAGAGGCCCATAGCTCGTAGTATTCATCCGGGTGACGCGAAGATGTATCAGGATCAAGACATCATTATTGACGGATGAGGATGAAGAAGGACATTGTGGGATTTAAAGCACGATGTCTCAATTGTCAGCCGGTGAAATATGAGCATCAGAGACCAAGTGGCTTGCTTCAGCGGATGGATATTCCAGAGTGGAAGTAGGAGCGGATCACCATGGACCTTGTAGTTGGGCTCCCACGGACTTTGAAGAAGTTCAATTTGTGGATCTGTTGACCAAGTCCGTGCACTTTAATCCCATGTGTACTACTTATTCTTCAGAGTGGTTGGCAGAGATCTATATTCGGCAGATTGTTTGTTTTCATGGTGTCCTAGTTTCCATCATTTCAGATTGGGGGACTCAGTTTACTTCATAGTTTTAGAGGTTCGTACAACGAGAGTCGGGTACCCAGGTTGAGTTGAGCACGACTTTTCACCCTTAGACCGAAGGGCAGTCCGAGCGCACTATTAGATATTGGAGGACATGTTGCGTGCTTGTGTCATTGATTTCGGAGGGTCATGGGATCCGTTTTTACCGCTCGTAGAGTTTGCTTATAACAACAGCTACCAATCGAGTATTCAGATGGCTCAATATGATGATTTGTATTGGAGGTGGTGTAGATATCCAGTTGGTTGGTTTGAGCCGGGTGAGGCTAGGCTATTAGGGATAGACTTGGTACAGGATGCTTTAGAAAAGGAGAAGGTGATTCAGGAGAGGCTTTGTACAGCGCGGTTGAGACAAAAGAGTTATACTGACAGAAAGGTTCGAGATGTATCCTATATGGTTTGTGAGAAGGTTCTGTTGAAGGTTTCACCCAAGAAGGGTGTTATGAGATTTATGAAGAAAGGTAAATTGGGTACTCGGTTCATTGGGCCTTTTGAGGTAATTCGGAGGATTAGGGAGGTTGATTGTGAGCTTGCTTTGCCACCCGGTTTGTCGAGCGTGCATCCAGTATTTCATATTTCTATGCTCCGAAAATATATTGGGGATTCGTCTCATGTTTAAATTTCAGCATGGTTCAGTTAGAAGGTGATTTGACTTATGATGTGGAACCAGCAACTATTTTGGAATGTCGGGTTCAAAAGTTGAGATCAAAGTATATAGCTTCAGTGAAAGTGTAAGGGAGAGGTCGGTCCGTGGAGGAGGCTACCTGGAAGACCGAGCGAGAGATGTGGAGTAGATATCCTTACCTATTTGAGGCTTTAGGTATGTTTCTTGACCTAATCGAGGACGAGCGTTTGTTTATGAATGGGAGGATGTAATGACTTGGCCGATCATTTCACGAGTTACCACTCCATTTCCCCCATTTCTGCTTCTTATTGCCTTGTTTAGATGTATTTTGTGTTATCGGGTTGGTTGGCTCGGGTTCGGAGAGGTTTTGGTAAGGTTTTAGACACTTAGTCTCTTTTGAGTAAGCTCAAGTTGGAAAAGTCAACCAGATGTTGACTTAGTTATTAAAGGGCTCGTATGTGAGTTTTGATGGTTCAGATAGCTTCGGGAGGTGATTTGGGACTTAGGAGCATGATCGGAATGTGTTTTAGAGGTCCATAGTAGATTTAGGCTTGAATTGGCGAAAGTGGAATTTTTGCATTTTCTGGTTGATAGGTGAGATTTTGATATATGGGTCGGAATGGAATTCCGGGAGTTGCAAAAGATCCATTATGTCATTTGGGATGTGTGTGCAAAATTGTAGGTCATTCGAACGTGGTTTGATAGACTTTTGATCAAAAGCGTAATTCGGAAGATTTTGAGAATCTTAGGCTTGAATTCGATATGTTTTGGTTGATTCGATGTGGTTTGAGGTGCTGTGAAGATTGATATAAGTTTGAATGGTGGTATATGACAAGTTTGGGCTTTTAGTTGAGGTTCCGGGGCCTCGGAGTGATTTCGGGTGGTTGATGGAAAGATAGAAATTTGGAGATAGCAGCTAAAGTGTTGAGACTGCTGTCATAACCGCATATGCAATTGGGAGGCCGTAGGTACGACCCCCGCATATGCGGAAATGAGTCACAGAAGCGGAAGGGGCCAAGGATAACTGGAGCAATAGAAGTGACTAGGTAGGCGCACTTGCGGTAGTGCAGGTGCGGGATTTGCATAGCATATGCGGAGCCTGTGATTTAAGTGAGGACTATAGATGCGGCATCTTGGACCGCAGAAGCGGTAGATGGACTGCATGCGCGTAATCCCTGGGCCAGAAAGTATAAAAAGTTTCCTTTGCAATTTTTGAGTTTTTCTTCACCATTTTTATTTGGGTTTGAGCTTGGGGAAGCTATTTTGAAGAGGGATTCAAGGAATAACGCATATAGGTATGATCTTTGAACCTAATAATCGATCCTATGGTATTATTTCACTTTTTGGCCAACCATTAATGGAAACTAAGGGCTTGAGAATTGGAGGCCTTTGAGCAAGGATTTGAGAGATCATTTGTGATCAGTTTTTAGTACTTTTGATATGTATGAACTTGTGGGGAGATAAGGAGTTTAATGATGTAAAATTTATTGAATTCCAAGACATGGTCTTGGGGGTTGGGTTTGGTCAATTTTGGGATTTGCGCGGTATTTTAATTTTCCCTTAGCATATTTTGATGGTTATGTACTTATTTTGGCTAGATTTGGAGCATCCGGAGACCGATTCGAGGGGAAAAGGCATCCAACGAGCTAGGGTTTGGACCGGATTGAGGTGAGTAATGATTGTAAATGTTGTCCTGAGGGTATGAAACCCCGGATTACACATTGTTGGGTTGTGTTGAGGTGACGCACATGATAGACCGTTGAGGATTGTGACTTAGTCCATCACGAATGAATGTTTTACCACGTATTTGATTGAAAACTATTTGCTACCATCATGTTTTGGGCTGAATGCCATATTTGGGCCTCGTGCCAACTATTTTGGACCCTTAGAGGATTCTTATTGCTATTTCCTCACTGTTTTGATTTTATATCTGTACTCAGTCATGCTATTTTCTACTATTTTCATAACTCAACCATGTTTAATCTATTTAAACACTTTAAATGATATTTTGGTCTAGTATCATGTTTTATTATGCCTGAGTGGCTTTTAGAGATTTCTGACTGAGTAGGGCTGAGGGCTTGTGTTGTAAGGATAATTATGGGGTCGGGCTGCACGCCGCAGCAGTGTTGTACTGATTATGATTATGAGGCCGACGACCTAAGTTGTATGCCACAAGGTGGCTTGATATGAGGCCGAGAATCTATTTGATTATGCCACGGTATGGCTTGATATTGCGCTTGGGCCGTAAGGGGCCCTTCTCGGAGTCTGTACACCCTCAATGAGCGCAGGTACCCATTGTAATATGAGATATAGCCTGAGGGGCTGGTGTTGTTCCATGTTATTGCCCTAGGGGCTGATTCTGTTGACATTGAGCCCGAGGGGAGGATTTTATGGGTTTATCTTTTCTAGCTGCCTTTCATTTTCTCCTTTAATTATTAAAAAGGTTTTTTAAAGAAGCTTATACTAAACTAAGATGTTTTATGAGATTTCACTGTATTATTGCACTTTATTGGTTTTACTCGGCCTCTTTGTAGCATGTTGTTGTGTTTTTACGAGAATTCTTATCGCTCAGTCTTCATTTATTGTTATTACTCACTGAGTTGGAGTACTCACTTTACTCCCTGCACCTTGTGTGTGTAAGGCCCCGTGAAATCCCTACTCGAAAACCCGAATCCCGTGGTGCCAAGTTAGGAGCATGTGTTAGCAATTCATGCATTAAAAAGGCGCGGACCTTTTTGGATTGAATAATGCATTAAAAAGTCAAGAACAAGTTTCCAGAAAAATGCAAGAAATGCGGTCCAGAATGCGGGCTCAAATCAGGTATGTGGACCGCATATCTGCCGCAGAGTTAGTCAGAATGTTGGTTAAAATTGAAGTCAGCTATGCGGTCGAAATGCGGTCGCATAATCGAATTGTGGACCGCATAGTCGTCGCATGTTTTCCTTTGAATTTTGTAAGGGTCAGTTCTGCGGTGCACTTTGCGACCGCAGAACGTGAATGCGGACCGCGTTCCTGCCGCAGACTCAGTCGGAGTGTCCAGTTTTCGGGGAGCATTTTGCGGTCCATTATGCGGACCGCATGTTTACTCTGCGATTGCAAATACGATCGCATATTTGACTCGAGGCTCCAATTTTCTAATTTTTAACCCGACCTCCATATTGATATATCCGGTGTTATAGCTCATTTTAAGCATTCTTCCGAGCATTTCTAGAGGGAGAGAGATGGTTTCTAGAGAGGGAAAGTCTCCCCATCAAATTACCCCATAAGATATGGCTAAATCCTTGAAGAAAATCAAGTGAAGACCCGTAGACCTTCATCTCAAGAGGTAAGACTTCATCATCCCAACTCTTATTTGTTTTCTTCTCAGATATAAGGGGTCACTAGTGAGGTGATTCATGGGTATAACAATGGATTCCTTGCATGCATGTCAAACCTTAGAGTAATGGGAGGTGGTGAATTAAAGAGGGTACAAAATGATATAAATTGCTCTAAAAAAGAGGCCTAAGATCACATTGCACCTCTAGGGTTTGTCAATATGCTTGAACCAAGCTAGAGTCTCAATCTCATCTCTAATTCTCGATTTAATTTGTAATTCTTACTCAATAGATCAAAGTGCTAAGAGTTCCGGAAATTTGTAAAAGAGTGAGGAAAGCTTTATTGAGGTATGTAGGGCTAAAACCCCTTTTTTATTAGAAATTGAGCTCCGTTGTCATTTATGAAAGTATGGTAAGAGTTGAATTGGATAGTGTATCGATTGTTATTACACACTAATTGATTTGCATATAGCTATACATATTCATGAAGGATGTGCCTAAATGTGAATAATGTACCAATCTTGATAATTAGAGAATGATGGAAAAGTACAGTTATGTGTTGAAATACTTGGGCTATAAGCCAACATCGATACAAAGAATTATTCATGCTAGCTACGTGCTCGTTTACCTGTGATTGCAACTTGAATTATCTTTGATATATGTGTCTATGATCACAACTTGTAAATTTAATATTGAAAAGGGAAAACGATGTAATGACGGTGTCCATGAGTGCCCAGGCATTGTTATGATATGTGTGGAATAAAGATTTGAAGGCATTAGCTAATGAGAATGGAGTAATGCCTCTAATGAGGTGACCTAGCCGATCGGGTCATGATCGGACACCATGCCGCACACATGGTGGTAATGTGCTGATATTGAATTCCGGATAAGGGAAATGAAATATTGATTGAGAGTAATGCCTCCAATGAGGTGACCTAGCCGGTCGGGTCGTGACCGGACTCTGCTCGAGATGGCGGTGGTATTGAGAACAGTGGTGAACACGTGACAGAAATGCCCTAATCTATGTTTTGGAAATTGTATGAAAGATTATATGAATTGCATCTTTGATTTACCCATATTATTTACTTGTATCTGTTTGATATTTCTTTCTAGTAGAATGGTGTTTAGTTATACATACCAGGACAATTCAAATGTACTGACGTCCCTTTTGCCGGGGGCGCTACATTCGTGTTATGATTGTAGGTGGCTCCATAGCGGATAGTGCCGATCGTGTGTAGTAGAGCGTTTTTCTACTCGAAGTCTCGGTGAGCCCCTTTTTCTTCCATTGGGCTATATGGTGTATCTTTTGTTATTACAACTTTCCATTTTTGAGGTATAGTAGGGGCCTTGTCGCCGGCATAGTTATGCTTATGTATTGTATCCTTAGAGGCTCCAAATACACTAGTGTGGGTTATGTACAGGTGTTCGAGGAGTCCACTATATATGTTGTAATCCTAAACTTGTGATCTCCATAAACTGTAACTCTAATAGAATCCTTGAAGCTAGCTTATGTACGGTAAATCTTTATGATATGAAATGAACCAATGTTGTAGTATGCACACCAATGTTGTAGTATGCACCATGTATTCTCATCTAAATTAATTAAAGGCATGGGTTTCGTATTCATATTGATTTGGGGTAGAAAGTGTTCGGTAAGGCTTGCTCAGTCGGGTTCACTTGATTGAGCGTCGGTCTAGTAGAACCAGGTTTTAAAAGTGTCCTAGGATGTCTTGGAGCCGTGTCTAGTAGAGTCCTTCTTATCGGTGTGTTGTCGACCACATCTATAAGTTGGAGGCTATTTAGACATTTAGGAATAAAACCCTTCTTTGATATTCTGGATCGTGCGGTGAAATTGTTTACTTCCTAATCGGTGTATTGTTCAATTTTTTAGTAAATGGCACCTAAGAAGGAGGCGAGAATTGGCCAAGAAGCCAATGCCACCCCAGGAGTGGTTGATGATTCACTGATTGATGTTGCGGGTAAGGGAAGCCGCCCTGCTATTACCCTACTAGATCCTTCTGTTCCAGAACATACTACCTCAGTTCCTACAACTACGGAGGGTGCCACTATCCCTCCAGCTGATGCTCCTGTCCCGCCTCCAGTCCTAACTTCCTGTTCTAGCGTTTCTGATAGGGATCTTTGGGGAGCTATTCAAATGTTGACTCAGTTGGTGGCCTCTCAGGCCCAAAGGTCAAATATTGCACCTGGTTCGTCCAGCCAGCTAGGGGATTCTAGTTCCAGGGTAAACAGATTCCTTCAGTTAGACCCTCCGGTATTCACAAGTGCCAATTCAGAAGAAGACCCTCAGGACTTTATTGATGAGATGCACAAGGCCCTCAGGGTGATACGTGCGACTGAGACAGAGGGAGTAGAGTTGGCTGCCTACCGTCTGAAAGGGGTGGCCTATTCATGGTTTGAGTTATGGGCCCGAGAGGAAGGGCGCCCTCCGGCGAGGTGGAGTGAATTTGCCGATGCTTTCATTGATCATTTCTTGTCCACTGAGACAAGGGCAGCCCGGGCAGCAGAGTTTGAAAATCTAAGGCAAGGCGACAAAAGTGTGTGGGAGTACCACATGGAGTTTGCCCTCTTGTCCAAGTATGCTATTCATATGTTGCCCACCATGGAGGCTAGAGTGCGTTGATTTGTTCAGGGTCTTAATCATTTGACTATTAATGAGGCTTCTACAGCAGTATTGAATTCTAACATGAACTACGGGAGGATGGTAGCATTTGCTCAGGCCACAGAGGACCGTAAGTTGAAGAACAGAATGGCGAGAGAGAGTAACAGCAAGGCCCGGTCTACGGGCAACATGAGAGAGTTTCTAGGTGGGGGAAGATCAACTTTTAGGGGAGGATCATCAGGGCCTTCCCAGTCTGTTGCACATTCTTCAGCCAGTGCACCACCATCAGGGCCAGCCAACAGCAGTGGAGTCATTTCAGGCCCGGTCAGGGCAACAGGGGATTCCACTAGCGACGTCGGTCAGGGGATAGATTTCAGCAGCAACAGAGATCCCCGTGTCCCAAGTGCGGGAAGATGCACTCGGGTGTCTGCTATTCGGAGTTGCCAATATGTTATGGATGTGGGATGATGGGCCATATTATGAGGTACTGTCGTGCGTCTCGCCAGGGAACAGGTAGGGGCGCAGCTCAACCCTCCAGTCCAGCAGCTGCTACATCTTCAGCCCCCTCTCTAGCTCGAGGTGCCCCAGCATCCGCAGAGCATGGTGCAGCTAGGGGTGGCACACAAAGCTCGGGAGGTCCCAGCCGATTCTATGCTATGAGCGGTCGGCAGACTGCAGAGGTCTCTCCAGATGTTGTTACAGGTATTCTGACTGTCCAATCTCATGATGTGTATGCACTTATTGACCCTGGTTCCACCTTATCCTATGTTACCCTGTTTGTTACTATGAGATTTGGGATAGAACCAAAGCAGCTTCATGAGCCATTCTCAGTATCTACCCCAGTTGGTGAGTCAATTTTGGATGCTCGAGTTTATAGAGGTTGTGTTGTTACGGTGCGTGGTAGAGATACCATGGCCGATCTTATCGAGTTGGGAATAGTGGATTTCGATGTTATAATGGGAATGGATTGGCTCTACTCATGCTTTGCCAAACTTGATTGTAGGACTAGAACTATTAGGCTTGAATTTCCTAATGAGCCCGTCATTGAATGGATGGGAGATAGTATAGTGCCTAGAGGTCGGTTTATTTCGTACCTTAAGGCAGCAAAGATGATCAAGAAGGGGTGTATCTATCATATGGTTCGGGTTACGGAAACCAATGCCGAGGCACCTAGCTTTGATTATGTACCAGTTGTGAATGAATTTCTAAATGTCTTTCCTGATAAGCTCCCTGGTATTCAACCAGACAGGGAAATTGATTTTGGGATCGACGTGATTCCAGGCACACAGCCTATATCGATTCCACCTTACAGGATGGCACCGACAGAATTGAGAGAACTAAAGGAGAAATTGAAGGATTTGTTAGAGAAGGGTTTCATACGGCCAAGTGTGTCACCGTGGGGCGCACCGGTCTTGTTTGTAAGGAAGAAGGATAGATCGCTGGGGATGTGTATTGACTACCGGCAACTCAACAAAGTCACAATCAAGAACAAATATCCCCTGCCAAGGATAGATGATTATTTGATCAATTACAAGGTTCTATGTGTTTCTCAAAGATCGACTTGCGATCCGGGTATCATCAATTGAAGATAAGGGAACAAGGCATTCCAAAAATAGCTTTCAGGACACGTTATGGGCACTTTGAATTTATGGTGGTGTCTTTTGGGCTAACAAACGCCCCGGCTGCTTTCATGGACCTTATGAATCGATTCTTCAAGCCCTTTCTAGACTCTTTTGTGATAGTGTTCATTGACGACATTTTGGTATATTCCCGAAGTCGGGAGGACCATGCTGACCATCTCAGGGCAGTCTTGCGGACTCTTCAGCAATACCAATTGTATGCGAAATTTTCAAAATGTGAATTTTTGCTTGAATCTGTCGCATTCTTGGGTCATGTCGTTTCCAGGGAAGGAATTATGCTTGACCCTCAGAGGATTGCGGCAGTGAAGGATTGGCCTAGACCTATCACTCCAATCGAGATTTGCAGTTTCTTAGGATTAGCTGGGTACTACAGGAGGTTTGTGGAGGGGTTTTCTACTCTCGCCTCTCCTTTGACTAAACTAACGCATAAAGCAGTTAAATTTCAATGGACTGATGCTTGTGAAAAGAGTTTCCAAGAATCGAAATCAAGGTTGACAACAACACCGGTAGTAGCCCTACCAGAGGGTACCGAGGGATTTGTGGTGTATTGTGATGCTTCGAGAGTCGGGCTCGGGTGTGTGTTGATGCAACAGGGCAAGGTTATAGCCTATGCCTCTAGGAAACTCAAGAATCATGAGAAGAACTATCCAACCCATGACTTAGAGCTAGCATCTGTGGTGTTTGCACTAAAGATTTGGCGACATTATTTGTATGGGGTCCATGTGGACGTATTTATAGATCATAAGAGCCTTGAATATATCTTCAAGCAGAAGGAGTTGAACCTGAGACAAAGAAGGTGGCTAGAGTTACTCAAAGACTACGATATTGATATTCTCTACCACCCGGGAAAGGCTAATGTTGTGGCGGATGCACTTAGTCGAAAATCTATGGGGAGTTTGGCTCATTTAGGGGCCTATCAGAGACCGTTAACTAGGGAGGTTCACCAACTAGCTAATTTGGGAGTTCATTTGGCGGACTCTGATGAAGGAGGGGTAATTATACAGAATAGGGCTGAATCATCACTTGTTGTGGAGGTAAAAGAAAAGCAATTCAATGATCCATTGTTAGCACAACTGAAAGAAGGGATTCACAAACATGGGACCACAGCTTTCTCCTTGGGCATGAATGATGGTACCCTACGGTACCAAGACCGCCTGTGTGTTCCTGATATCGACAGTCTTTGGGAAAGGATCATGGCAGAAGCTCACACATCTAGGTATTCCGTGCACCCAGGTTCTACAAAATGTACCATGATCTCAAGGAAATTTATTGGTGGAACAACATAAAGAGGGATATGGCGGAGTTTGTTGCAAAATGTCCGAATTGTCAACAGGTAAAGGCCGAACATCAAAGGCCCGATGGATTGACACAATGCATAGACATTCCAATGTGGAAGTGGGAGATTATTAACATGGATTTTGTGGTAGGGTTGCCGCACACTCTGCGCAAGTTCGACTCAATTTGGGTGATCGTGGATCGACATACGAAATCAGTGTACTTCTTGCCTGTTAAATCTACCGACACAGCGGAACAATATGCTCAGTTGTATATAAAAGAAATAGTCAGGTTACATGGTACTCCAGTATCAATCATTTCAGATCGAGGGGATCAATTCACAACTAACTTTTGGAAGAAGTTTCAACAGGGCTTAGGTACGCAAGTATACCTTAGGACAACTTTTCATCCACAAACCGATGGGCAAGCAGAGCGGACTATTCAGACGCTTGAAGACATGTTGCGTGCTTGTACTATTGATTCCAAAGGAAGCTGGGATTACCATTTGCCACTCATAGAATTTGCTTACAACAACAGCTTCCACACTACTATTCAAATGGCACCGTTCGAAGCATTGTATGGTAGGAGATGTAGGTCTCCCATCGGATGGTTCGAGGTTGGAGAAGCAGAATTGATAGGGCCGGACCTCATGTACCAGGCCATGGAGAAAGTCAAGCTTATTAAAGAAAGGTTGAAAACTACTCAAAATCGCCAAAAATCCTACTCGGATGTGCGTCGCAGAGATTTGGAGTTTAAAGAAGACAATTGGGTATTCGTGAATGTTTCCCCTATGAAGGGTATCATGCGATTCGGAAAGAAGGGGAAATTAAGTCCAAGGTATGTCTCGCCATACAAAATTATTCAGAAAGTTGGTAAGGTGGCATGCAAGATCGAGCTGCCACCCCAGATGTCATTGGTACACCCGGTCTTCCATGTGTCTATGTTAAGGAAAGTAGTAGGGGATCCGTCCTCCATTGTGCCAGTTGAGACTATTGACGTAAATGAAGAGCTATCATATGAAGAGGTCCCGGTTGCCATTCTTGATAGGAAAATTCGAAAACTGAGAAATAAGGAAATTACATCCGTGAAAGTATTATGGCGGAACCAACACGTTGAGGAAGCTACTTGGGAAGCCGAGGATGAAATGAAGAAGAAGTATCCACACTTGTTTGAATAATCATGTAATAACTTTTATGCATTTAGCTCCTTCGAAACCGTATTTGTTGGCTGGACTTATGTAAAACCATCCTCTTTTTGGTAATATGGTTGCCTATATGGCCATGGTTGATATTGTACCAGTTATACTATGATTATGAATATTTTTATGCTGTTACAGTATATTTTTGGGGCTCTCTGACAGGTGGGAAAGGCCTATATACAAAGGAAACTCTAGCGAAATTTTTGAAAATCTAGGGAGTTAGCTAAATTTGGGGACTGTCAACCTGTTTCGGGTTGTGAAGAGGAAAAGATTGCACTAAGACTGTTAATAAGTGAACCTCGATCCTCATTCGAGGATGAATGATCTTAAGTGGGGGTAGATGCAAGGCCCCGTGAAATCCCTACTCGAAAACCCAGATCTCGTAGTGCCAAGTTAGGAACATATGTTAGCAATTCATGCATTAAAAAGACGCGGACCTTTTTGGATTGAATAATGCATTAAAAAGTCAAGAATAAATTTCCAGAAAAATGCAAGAAATGCGGTCCAGAATGCGGCCGCAAATAAGGTATGCGGCCGCAAATAAGGTATGCGGACCGCATATCTGCCGCGGAGTTAGTCAGAATGTTGGTTAAAATTGAAGTCAGCTATGCGGTCGAAATGCGGACCGCATAGTTGTCACATGTTTTCCTTTTGAATTTTGTAAGGGTCAGTTTTGCGGTGCACTTTACGACCGCAGAACGTGAATGCGGACCGCATTCCTGCCGCAGACTCAGTCAGAGTGTCCAGTTTTTGCGGAGCATTTTGCGGTCCATTATGCGGACCGCATGTTTACTCTGCGATCGCAAATGCGATCGCATATTCGACTTGGGGCTCCAATTTTCTAATTTTTAACTCGACATCCATATCGATATATCCGGTGTTATAGCTCATTTTAAGCATTCTTCCGAGCATTTCTAGAGGGAGAGAGAGGGTTTCTAGAGAGGGGAAGTCTCCCCATCAAATTACCCCATAAGATATGGCTAAATCTTTGAAGAAAATCAAGTGAAGACCCCTAGAACTTCATCTCAAGAGGTAAGACTTCATCACCCCAACTCTTATTTGTTTTATTCTCAGATATAAGGGGTCACTAGTGAGGTGATTCATGGGTATAACAATGGATTCCTTGCATGCATGTCAAACCTTAGAGTAGTGGGAGGTGGTCTATTAAAGAGGGGTACAAAATGATATAAATTGCTCTCAAAAAGGGGCCTAAGATCACATTGCACCTCTAGGGTTTGTCAATATGCTTGAACCAAGCTAGAGTCTCAATCTCATCTCTAATTCTCGATTTAATTTGTAATTCTTACTCAATAGATCAAAGTGCTAAGAGTTCCGGAAATTTGTAAAAGTGTAAGGAGAGCTTTATTGAGGTATGTATGACTAAAACCCCTTTTTTATTAAAAATTGAGCTCCGTTGTCATTTATAAAAGTATGGTAAAAGTTGAATTGGCTAGTGTATTGATTGTTATTACGCATTAATTGATTTGCATATATCTATACATATTCGTGAAGGATATGCCTCAATGTGAATAATGTACCAATCTTGATAATTAGAGAATGATGAAAAAGTACAGTTATGTCTTGAAATACTTGGGCTATAAGCCAACATCGATACAAAGAATTATTCATGCTAGCTACGTGCTCGCTTACCTATGATTACAACTTGAATTATCTTTGATATATGTGTCTATGATCATAAACTTGTAAATTGAATATTGAAAAGGGAAAACGATGTGATGATGGTGGCCATGAGTACCCAGGAATTGTTATGATATGTGTGGAATAAAGATTTGAAGGCGTTGGCTAATGAGAATGGAGTAATGCCTCCAATGAGGTGACCTAGCCGATCGGGTCGTGATCGTACACCATGTCGCACACATGGTGGTAATGTGCTGATATTGAATTCCAGATAAGGGAAATGAAATATTGATTGAGAGTAATGCCTCCAATAAGGTGACCTAGCCGGTCGGGTCGTGACTGGACTCCGCTCGAGATGGCGGTGGTATTGAGATTAGTGGTGAACACATGACAGAAATGCCCTAATCTATGTTTTGGAAATTGCATGAAAGATTATATGAATTGCATCTTTGATTTACCCATATTATTTACTTGTATTTGTTTGATAGTTCTTTCTAGTAGAATGGTGTTTAGTTATACATACCAGTACAATTCAAATGTACTGACGTCCATTTTGCCGAGGGCGCTACATTCGTATTATGATTGTAGGTGCCTCCATAGCGGATAGTGCCGATCGTGTGTAGCGGAGCATTTTTCTACTCGAAGTCTCGGTGAGCCCCTTTTTCTTCCATGGGGCTATACGGTGTATCTTTTGTTATTACAGTTTTCCACTTTTGAGGTATAGCCGGGGCCTTATCGCCGACATAGTTATGCTTATCTGTTGTATCCTTAGAGGCTCCACAGACACTAGTGTGGGTTATGTACGGGTGTTCGGGGAGTCCACTATATATGTTGTAATCCTAAACTTGTGATCTCCATAAACTGTAACTCTAATAGAATCCTTGAAGCTAGCTTATGTATGGTAAATCTTTATGATATGAAATGAACCAATGTTGTAGTATGCACCATGTATTCTCGTCTAAATTAATGAAAGGCGTGGGTTCCGTATTCATATTGATTTGGGGTAGAAAGTGTTCGGTAAGGCTTGCTCAGTCGGGTTCACTTGATTGAGCGCCGGTCGTGCCTCCTGAGGTTAGAGCGTGACATTGTGCAGATTTAGGAGCTTCAGGTCCTACCAGTGAGGGTTGATTGCTCCCAGCAGGCCATTTGGAGTCAACTAGGTAACTGCTCGGCGTTCGCAACCCATTGTTTCTCCCTCCTATCACACTTTCTGTTTATAGTTCTGTAATAGACTGTATAAACTCTTTTAGACTCTTAGACACATGTTTAAATGCTCATGACTGGTGACACCTCGATGTCGGGCAGTGTTGGTTGTTTTTCGCAGTTGTTATATTATTTTTGAGTTTTATCTTTATTAATGACTTAATTATAAATTATTATATCTGTTAATTTATTTGGGGGTTTGTGTTGGCTGGCCTTGTCTTCACGAGAGGCACCATCACGACTGATTCTGGGTTTAGGGTCATGACATTAATTTTCTCAATGTACAATCTACCAATTCCCAACTTGACACCAACATCCCCAACTTAGGCTTTTAGCCTCATTCTTAATATTCAAGAAGGGACGGGTTCAAATGAGGGAATTATTTCACAAAAGGGTAAAGTTTTGTAATGAGGTGGCTAAAGAAAAGGTTAAAGGCTCAAATGGGGTAAACTAGTGATACTATTTATGCAATGTTAGGTTTGAAAGGCTAAAGTGGTCTTTTCAAAGATCACAAAGAATGCCTAAGGTCATCCGTCCAACCAAACATAACAAACATTATCATTGAAAGACCAACCAGGCAAGTTCTAGATGATAGAAGTAGCACAAAAATTATTTATAAAAAAAACTAACACTCATGTCACATGAACTAATCAATATGGATCAATTTCACTTCTTAATAAGAGCATCTAGAGCAATATCAAGCTAACTAGTGGGCAAAGAGTCACCAAAATAGCCAAAACATGCAACTTACTTTTCATTTTAAAACCAAAATTCGGAGGGGTATTCTTAATTCACATTTCACAAATACGAGACTACTTCTATTAGTACAAAATAATCCAAAAGTCTCCACAAAACAAAACAAGACTAAATCCCTTAAGAATGTCCTCACGGCATCTATCATAGGGAAAATTCACCCGGTTCAACATAAAAATATTCCTCGGAAAAGAATCGTAGCATAAAGAAAACACAAGAAAATACTACTAAAGAAATAAATAAAATAATAAGAACTATTAAAGAAAATAATTAACAAAAGAAACTAATACTAAAGGATCAAAATTAACATAAAGTAAAAACTAGTAAAAATAAATAAAGGAAGAAAGAAAAAAAATAAAATAGAGCAACAATAGTGACTAATTTGCACATATATAACTACTCACAATTACGCTCGGCAAGAGCACATGATAAGCAATAGCAAAACAAACCCCACAAGGGCACATAATATCCATACAACAGAATAAGCCCAGCAAGGGCACAAGTCAAGTATCAATGTATCAACAGAGTGTAATCCCTAAAGCCACCCCAACTAACAACATTGTAGTGTCCTCACTACACAATATCAAAATAAAATACAAGTAGTTTGAGGGTCTCCTTAAGGTCTACATCAGACTAGCAGACCGTGGGAGGAAGGATAATCACTGCCGGAAAGAATTAGTAGCCTCGTCATTATCGATATCTTTATCATCGTCACTAGCGGCATCTGACATGAAAGGATACTCTTCGTTATCATCGTCGTCCTCAACTGGTATCTTCCTATTCGGCTGCATCCATTTGAAGATGGCCCTGATTCCTCTCTATATCTTGATCCTGAACTTGCCCTTCTTCTTATTCTTCACCTTCTCCTTTTGGAAGTCTGACTGAATATCTGCATGTGCCTTGGACAAGTTGCCATAGGCTATCTCGAGTATGCCAACAAATGCTGCTACTTTCTCTTGAGACTCTGCATATTTTTTTTGTGCATCTAAGTAGGTCTTCATGTCTTCCCTAGTGAAATAGTCAGGACTAGGCTAGGAGGATGAGGGCCCACTAGGGAGGCGTGATACTAAGTCATGAATGGATGTGAGCTGGGATTTTAGCATCCGAAATAGTCCCTTAGGTGAAGCTGCCTGTAAGGATGACTCTGGTCCGGCAACAATAGTGGTGACTTTTCTCTTCTTGCTCTTTACTGCACTACCCTTACCCGTTACTCTCAACGGATGAAAGGGTTTGTCTTCTAGCAACCAATGATCGGTGCAACGCACCTTAAACTCTTCCTGCCTGCAAGACTCTGTGTTCAGTGAAGGAAACATCAACTATGCACTGTCATCTAACAAATAATCTCTCAGCTCCCTCAGGATATAGTGATCAACATTCACAGGAATGCCGTCTATAGTGCATGCAATGATCAAGGATCTAGTATAAGAAACATCTAAAACATTTCCACAGGGTGAAACCCTATTGTAGAGGATAAAGAGCCACATTTTGGCTTCAGCTGTGAAGTCGATCGACTCCAAACCCTTTCTTTTTTTGGTCCATTTTGCTCTCATGCTTGCGGGATAGAGATTAGAAACAAGCTATTCTCTATTATCGCAATGATCTTTTTCTTGCACTGGCTCAAGTGGATAGTTTGGAATCCCGAGTATGTCATTAATCTGCTCATTCCCAAACCTTACTGCATTACCCCTTATGGTGAGTTGTGGGTCGGCGAAGTTTGTACGCTTAAGGTTCGCATAAAATTTGCGAACCCACTCCTCATTAGCTTTGCACGTAGTAGGAATGAAGCATGACCATTCAGAGGTTTGTAGACGACCATAGAATTCTGGGAGCTGCTCGGCCAATTTACTGTCGACGATCCTTTTTTCAAGAACGATCTTCTTTGTGATAAGATTCTCATAATACTGGCGATGACAATCAACATACATGAAGCGTGAATTATCAAATGGTTCCTCAGCCTCTTCCTCAATTTCATGATGAAGCAGAGCATTTTCATTCATGTTCAGGTCCATTTTAGCTTGAAGTACCTTCAAAAGATCAAAATAATGATAGTTAGTGTGAGCACGTAATTTTTGCCCCAAGCAAATTATTCCAAAAAATATATGCAAAGATGATTTTTGAAACTTGTTGATAATTGTGTGGAAATACCAGGATTTGTTTTTATTTTTGGAAAATAAATCAAAGAAAATCAAAACAAAATACCATTTTTGTATTAATTAGGAAATACCAAAAATAGAAATTAATTACTCTTTAATTCTAGAAAATCAGAAAATTAAAAGAAAAATACAAAGAAAATACAAGGAATAATAAATACAGGAGTAATACAAAAATACAGAAAAGAAAATAAATAAAAAATATAATACGAAAATACAAGAAAATACAAAAGATAATACAAATACAAAATACAATATGTAATACAAAGAAATTGGACCAAATACACTTCAGTGGCCCAAGTGAAATAATACACAGACCAGGCCCAAAAGAAAATGAATCAGCCGGTTGGCCTTAATACCAAACCAAACGACACCGTCCAGGGTTATGGAATCTGGACCGTTGAAAATTTGATCAAACGGCCCAAGATAACAATTGTTTAATAATAAAATGACGTCGCTTGTTAGATTCAATCTGAACCGTTGGCAACCTTAATCTAAAGGTCACAATTAAATGACCAATTAATTGAAACGGCGTCGTAATTGGATTAGTTGAATCTGAGCCGTTGGTACATTTAATCCAACGGTCCCAGATCGTTCAAAGCTTTTAAATATACGAACAATACATATCACATTCATTTGTATATCTCTCATCTTTAAACATAAACCCTAGCCGCCCTAGGTTCCTCTCAACCACCCGCCGGAAACCTACCGGCGGGGAACACTACCAATTCTGATCGAACCACCACGAACACCCCATGACCTCCTCCGTCCCCTCTTTCACCCTATCTCATTGGTTTCCCTTGAAAATCCTTAGAAGTCTTCGAATAATCCAAAAGGTGTCGCCGAAACCCTACTCCGGCGACCACTACTTATGAATCAGAGTCTGTCATTAACACCATGTAACCCTCTCCTCGTCCTCTTCAACCCTCACTAGGTAGTTTTCCTCGAATCAATCCCAAACCCTTCGAATATCAAAAAATGTGTCGCTGGAACCTTACTCCGGTGAACACTCCTAATCCCAAAACCACCCTAATAGACCCCTAGCCCTATTCCTAAGAGTCTTTCTTACAAAAAGACTCGAAGAGTCTGTTCAAAGATCAAAATACAAAGAAAAATGGCTCCTGGACATTCTGATGTTAGGAAATCAAGAAAAGAAAAGAAAAATGAAGAAAAAGAAAATAGAGGAAAGAAAGAAAGAAAAAGAAAGAAACAAGAAAGCTAAGTACCCTAACCCAAAATTCTCTACTTGCACGTTTTCTGATCTTTTCTATTTTTTGCCTGTTTCTTTGCCTTCCTGAGTATTTCATAAGGTCTATTACATGCTTAGCCACTTTCTGATCTTGATTGTGACTGTGTAGTTGCCTGATATTTTACTCAGGAGTCGCATGCTTATAGGTTTTTCTTTTCTGATAAAGTCTTTAGTCAAATCGCATGTTTTGTATTCATAGCCACACTTAGGGTTCTTACTTGATAGGTTCGAAATTAATGATTGAGTGTTCTGTTAATTTGATTCAACTTATTATCAATTTGTTTCCTTGAATCTTGTTAATTGAGTATTTAATCTTAAATGAGACTATATCTGTAAGACTGACTGGTTGTGGCTATCTTTGCAATTCAATTTTGATTTTGACTTTTCTGAACTTTTGATTGAATAAGAGGGTTAATTGGGTAAATAAAGGAAAACACAGGGGTTAAAGGGGAAGGGATAAAATGGTATTT
>MU731328.1:6194-30879 GCA_026770625.1 Nicotiana glauca
CCGAGCCTCATGGGACCCCGACCAAACATGCCAACATAATTCATAACATCATTCAAACCTGTTCCAATCATCATAATACCTCAAACAACATCAAATTACCCAAAACTCATCGAATTCAAGCCTAAGTTTCTAAAAACTTCCGAAATACACTTTCGATCAAAAACCCGACCAAACGATGTCTGAATGACCTGAAATTTTGCACACACATCCCAAACGACACAATGAAGCTACAACAACTCTCGGACTTTCATTCTGACTCCCGGGTGAAAATCTCACCTATCAACCGGAATTCACCAAAATACTAACTTCACCAATTCAAGCCTAATTCTACACCGGACCTCCAAAATCACTTCCGATCACACTTCTAAGTCACAAATCACCTCCCGGAGCTAATCGAACCATCAGAATTCACATCCGAGCCCTCTAACTCATAAGTCAACATTCGGTTGACTTTTCCAACTTAAGCCTTCTTAAAAGAGACTAAGTGTCTCATTTCTTATCAAAACCATTCCAAATCAACCCGATTACACAAGATACGGATAATGAAGCATAGAGAAGCTGAAAATGGGGAAAATAGGGTGGTAACTCATGAGACGACGGTTCGGGTCGTCACAATGTAGTACTTCATGACCATGAATTCTATATGCTTTAAGCAATTTAAATCCTTCGGGTATTGTTAAGTCATATAAGCCATATAATAGACTTTAGATGCATATCAAGTTTTCATGTCATGCTAGACATATAAGATTCCGAAAATGGATTGCACACACCATTGACTTTATACTTTCAAGTGTTTGAACTACATGTTCAAATCTACATGTCTTTCATATGAAACGAATTCTATTCAAATTGTTTCTCCAGACTTAAGATCCTCATATATGTTGAGCGCTATTATAGATGTCGTCGACAAAAAATTTATATGGGTTCCAACCTCCTTATTTTTCATAAAGACATAACATAGAGATATCTTCATTCATATATTCAGGTACTTGAATCTCTCATAAGATTTTATGAAGTGTTATGTCATTTGATCTTCTAGATCAGTTGCCTCCTTTATTATGATCATTTGCTCATGTTCTTTATCAAGAAGTTTATTTGAAACCGATTTGTCTATACGCTTTAAGCGTACCATAGACTTTGTCCGTCTAGGACTTAATATGAGCATTTGCAATAAGAATATAGTTACTTTCTTTGGGTCAGCAAATGCGTCTGGCATGCTTTGCAATATATTGCAAATGAATTATCTTTTTATAAACTTCAAGTTTATATTATCTTATTCGAGGATCGAGATGTACAAATAATAATTCATTCCATGTAACCTTTTCTTAATTGTTTACCATGTCTCCCCCTCATGTTAGAAAACTAACTTGTTTCCTCAACTTTGAGAACCCATCTTTGTGTGTTATGGTGTTAATCATACTATACACCGCACATCAATAATAATAAGTTGGAATTATTTGGTTCCTGACCCTAAACCACTTGTGAGGGGAGAAAATAATATACTTTCGTATATAACGTATATCAAACTAATATATATAACTCTGTTCTCACAAGCAATAGTTTAGCTATTAAGTGGAGGCACTCAATAAATCATTTTGCTAAACCAACTGTGATGTAAACCAACTTATCAAGATGAACTTCTTCAATAGAAAATCTGGAAATTATGCTCTAAATCAAATTATTGATCAAGTTACCTCGCAAATACCATGTTGCGGGTTATTAATATTCGGACATGTAACCATTTCATATGCATCTTATGTGGTATACATGGCAGGTGAATGGACCCATATTCACCTTTGATATTTTCAGCATTCATGGGATTCAATCCCAATTTTAGTTGGTATATTAATTAATGAGAACAATCAATATAAGAGAATTCGTAAAGATTTTTCTAGTTCTTTAATATTTATCCATGTGAATTCTCTTTTATTTTTGCACATCATACTTAAATTGATTTGGCTAAACCAATTATGCCAACTGAATAAATTATTAATATTGATAAAGTTCAGGTTTACACCATGATGTGTGTAATTATCAATAAACTCCAAGTTTATTATGATATGAGTTTTTATATTAATAAACTTCTCTTTATTATGACATTCTTTTGTTTGTGTAGTACAAACTGGAGAATAAAGCGGGTAGCTTTTCACATGTATATTATCCCGTTACAAGTTGTAGTAATAGAAAATATTAAATCTGTCCTTTATTTATGGTCTCAGTATGACCAACTACTTTCGCGAATACTTTAGAAACTCAATAAGTTTCTTTGAGGCTTACTACAACACAACTGTCTTATTGATAATCAATTTTCTCCAAAATAGTATAATTGGCTCTTCTACAGCTCTCAATTAATTTTGTACTACCACATATTCATCAGCATCCATATAGTAAATATCTCTTTTAAAGAGAAAGTTATACCATTATGGTTATGGTCAAAATCATATGCAAGTTCTGTTTCTTGCATTACCGTTGTCTTTTAATAATCACAATGCAAAAATATTTTGGCGTACAATAGGTACGTGACCAATAACCATTCATGCCAAAATAATGACATTATTTTCTTATATAATCTCAAACCTCCTTTCAGAGGTGAGTGCAGTATATTTACTACCACTAGAATGTTCATATTCTTTGAAGAATAAATATGTATTCATAAAATAGATGTTGTCACATTCACATCATGAATGGACTATAATCATCTATACGTGCTTTACAAAATCTCATGTCAAATCGATGACAAATATTTTTCATAGAGTGAAAGATTATTTTGAGAATACTTATTGTTCTCATTACCACAAATGATGACGATTATAATTTCGTCTATTGCCACGTCTACATCCATTGATACCTTCACGGTAATAATTTTGTTTTCTTTCAGACTTATCACATACTGCTATCACATTCTCTTAAAGGAATGAGAATGGAGCAAATTCAATGGGATGGATTTTCAATAGTTTGCCCACAATCATATATGAATTTGATCATGGCAAGACATAGAAATTTTACCACTTTAGGTGGGTGTAATTTCTTACAAACTCCATTAGAGTTATAATCAAACTTTGTTGTCTTTGCTTGTATATAAAATCAAATTATAGAATTTCAAGAATTTAAAAGAGAAAAATAAAGTAAAATACTTATGTTAAATCCAAAATTTAATCATGAAGTAAGTTCATGGAACAATTGACAATCATTGTGCTCAATCCCAAAGCTTCTACTCAATTGGTTAGAGTTTCGTGCTGATAACGTGTTATGAAACAATAAAAGAAGAAGAAGAGTATTGCAGAGAAAAGTAGAGGGAAGGAATTCTTATTAGTTGGGATGAATTACAATGGAATAGAACCCTCTATTTATAGGGAGAGGGTGACTTAGCCACCAAGCAATGAACCCTAGAATCTCTCTAAATATGGACATTCACCATAAATACAATTCTATTTATAACAATTTCTATAATTTGTTCTTTTCTTTTTGGTCCAGCATTTCTATAATTTGTTGAATTAACTGACAGTGGAGCTAAGAAGAACAAGCTCAAGGTTCGATTGATTACAAAGGCGTACACTACATAATTAATCAGTGAACTGAGTGTTACGACCTGGATTTCCCATCATCGGGATCGTGATGGCGCCTACTCGTGGTAGCTAGGCAAGCTACTTATTTACCTTTTTATTAATAAATATATATGTCAATAATTTATAGCATCAGTAAGAAATACAGAATTCAGTAATAATAATGATAACAATAATAGCGGAAGTCTAATTTATAAGTCTGGATCAAACGCGGAATAGTCAATAATAGCCTATACCCAAGATTTGGTGTCACATTACTCACAAACCACTAAGAATATACTAAATACAAAGGTCTGAAAGAAACATAAAAGCTGTCTGTCCCGAAACAAGGAGGCAACAGTCTAAAAGAGAAAATAAGGAGGAGACTCCGAGCCTGCGGATGCCTGCAAGGCTACCTCGGTCTCGTAGAATGGAAGCCTGCTCCCGTACTAATGTTGTTGCTGCTGCTCCTCAAAACCCGGACCTGTGCAAAAATGTACAGAAGTGTAGCATTAGCACAACCGACCCCATGTGCCGGTAAGTGTCTAGCCTAACCCCGACGAAGTAGTGACGAGGCTAGACCAGACACCACATAAACATGTGCAGTTATAAATATACAACGAAAACGAAATACCAAACACCTAACAATATGGGAGGGGGTAAACATGCTATGGGGAGATAACAATAGTAACAGTAATCCCGAGAAACAAACTAAAGCAGCTTAGATTCACAATAAACAAGGAATCCATACTCAATATAAACACATGGTATCAATAACTGTTGCGGCGTGCAACCCGGTCCATAATTACCATTGTTGCAGCGTGCAACCCGATCCACAAATACCACTGTTGCGGCGTGCAACTCGACCCATATCATTTATCATGTATCATTGTTACGGCGCACAACCCGATCCTCATATGTTATTTTTGCGGCGAGCAACCCGATCCTCAATATCATTGTTGCGGTGTGCAACCCGATCCGTAATTACCATAGTTGCGGTGTGCAACCTGATCCACAAATACTATAGTTGCGGCGTGCAACCCGACCCATATCATTTATCATGTATCATTGTTGCGGCGCAAACCCGATCCTCAAATGTTATTGTTGTGGCGAGCAACCCGATCCTCAATATCATTATTGCGGCACGCAACCCAATCCGTAATTGCCATTGTTGCGGAGTGCAACCCGATCCACAAATACCATAGTTGCGGCGTGCAACCCAATCCTTATATGTTATTGTTATGGCGTGCAACCCGATCCTCAATATCATTCAACAGTCTGACTTCCCCAAACAACAGTCACAATTAAGGGGCATAAAAATAAGCAAATATTTGACGAAATCCCCGCAAAAGAGAGAATCCAACAAGTTCAACCAAACGTCCCGACAAGAGAATAATCAACAACGCTTTCTCTTTCTTACTTTTCTTATATTATAGTCCACTCTACCATTTTGAGCCAACGCTCCAAAGAATCAGTCATTTCATATACTTTCAATATCCGTATCACAATTCGAGCCAATGCTTCTAGGTATCAAATAATCATATCACCGTTCACATATTATTCACAAAATATAAAATCCTCCAATAAGCACGGAATTCACAACTAATTCATGATAATCACTTTATAAGGACTCACGGTCATGCTAGACACCAATGTATAGATACTCGTCACCATGCCTATACATCGTACTCGATCACATAGCAATTAGCAACAAGACTCAACTCCTATTCCCTCAAGCTAGGGTTAAACCAAACACTTACCTCAAAGCCTTGAAATCCACTTAATCCTCAACTATCGCTTTACCTCACGATTCCACCTCCAATTCGCTCGAATCTAATCACAAATTACTTGAATGTATCAACAAATGCTAATTGAATCAACCTGAATGCATGAAAATGAATTTCCCAAAGTTTTACTCAAAAATTTCCAAAATGCCCCCGGGACCACGTGATCAAAGCCCGAGATTCGAACCAAAACCCGGTTACCCATTCCCCGACGAACTCAAATATATAATTTGTTTTGAAATCAGACCTCAAATCGAGGTCCAACTCCCCAATTTCTAGAAAACCTAGGTTCTACCCAAAAACCCCAATTTCACCCATGAAAATCCTTGATTTTAAGTGGAAAACATGTTTAATGATGTTAAAGATTGAAAGAATTGAGTAAAACTTCAAATTTGGAACTTATAGTCCGAAACACGTCAAACGACGTCCGATTTCAACCAAATTTTACAGAAAGCGCTTAAACAATATATGAGACTTGTACCGGGCGTAGGAACCAAAATACGAGCCCGATACCATAGTCTTTTAATCAATTTTTATTTCCTTTTTCCTTAATAATTTCAGAAAAATAATTTCACAGAAAAATTCTTTCCTCGGGCTCTAGACCTCGGAATTCGACTCCGGGCACATGCGCAAGTCCTATATATTTTTCTACGGACCTTCTAGGACCGTCCTATCTCGGGTCCAGGTCCGTTTACCCAAAATATTGACCAAAGTCAACTTTAATCATATTAATATCAAAATTCCTCATTTTTCACACAAAATTCATATTTAAGCCTTCCGGCTACATACCTGGCCTGCGCACGCAAATCGAGGCAAGTACAAATGAGGTTTTCGAGACCTCGGAAGAACAGATTGGATGAGGAAATAGGTGATGACCCTTTGGGTCGTCACGTCCTCCAACTCTAAAACAACCGTTCGTCTTCGAACGGACAAAAGAAAGAAGTACCTGAGTCGGGGAACATATGTGGGTAACGGCTCAGCATACCAGATTCGGACTCCCAGGTCGAGGCCTCAGGGGCTGACCTCTCCACTGAACACGAATAGATGGAAAACTCCTAGATCTCAACTGACGAACCTGCCGGTCTAGAATAGCTACCGACTCCTCCTCATAAGATAAATCCTTGTCCAACTGGACAGTGCTGAAGTCTAACACATGGGTAGGATCGCCGTGATACCTCCGAAGCATAGACACATGAAAAACTGGATGTACGGCTGATAAGCTAGGTGGCAATGCAAGTTTATAAGCCACCTCTCCTACTCGATCAAGAATCTCAAACGGACCAATGTACCTAGGGCTAAGCTTGCCCTTCTTTCCGAACCTCATCACGCCCTTCATATGCGACACCCGGAGCAATACCCGCTCACCAACCATAAAAGCTACATCTCGGACCTTACGGTTTGCATAACTCTTCTGCCTGGACTGAGCTGAACGAAGCCTCTCCGGAATGATCTTGACCTTATCTATGGCATCCTGAACTAAGTCTGTACCCAATAATCGAGCGTCTCCCAGCTCAAACTATCCGACTGGAGACCAACATTGCCTACCATACAACGCCTGATATGGGGCCATTTGAATGCTGGACTGGTAGCTGTTGTTGTAGCCGAACTCTGCTAAAGGCAAAAACTGGTCCCACGAGCCTCCAAAATCAATGACACAAGCTCGGAGCATATCCTTCAAAATCTGTATTATCCGCTTGGACTGACCGTCCGTCTGAGGATGGAATGTTATGCTCAACTGAACCTGGGTGGCAACTCTTGCTGAACTGCTCTCCAGAAGCGCAAGGTAAACTGCGTACCCCGGTCCAAAATGATGGATACCGGAAAACCATTAAGGCAAACAATCTCCCGTATATAAATCTCAGCTAACCTCTCGGATGAATAGAAGACTGCCACTGGAATGAAATGCGCTGACTTAGTCACCCTATCAACAATGACCTAAATAGCATCAAACTTCTTCCGAGTCAACGGAAGTCCAGTAACAAAATCCATGGTAATCCTCTCCCACTTCCACTTGGGGAGCTCAATCCTCTGAAACAAACCACCGGGCCTCTAATGCTCATACTTGACCTGCTGACAGTTCAAACACCGAGCCACATACGCAACAATATCTTTCTTCATCCTACACCACCAATAATGCTGCCGCAAGTCTTGATCATACTTGACCTGCTGACAGTTCAAACACTGAGCCACATATGCAACAATATCCTTCTTCATCCTACACCCCCAATAATGCTTTCGCAAGTCCTAATACATCTTCGCGGCGCCCGGGTGAATAGAATACCGAGAACTATGGGCCTTTGCTAAGATCAACTCTCGAATCCCATCAATATTGGGCACACAAACTCGCCCCTGCAATCTCAAAACACCATCATCATCTAAGGTCACCTTCGTGGCACCCCCACACTGCACCGTGTCTCTCAGGACACACAAATGAGGATCATCAAACTGCCGATCGCGAATGCGCTCCAATAAAAAAGAACGAGCGACCGTACAAGCTAACACTCTGCTAGGCTCAGAAATATCGAATCTCACCAATCGATTGGACAAAGCTTGAACATCTAAAGCAAGCGGTCTCTGGCTGGCCAGAATATAAGCAAGACTACCCATGCTGGCGGATTTCATACTCAATGCATCGGCCACCATATTGGCCTTAACCGGGTGATACAAGATAGTAACATCATAATGTTTCAATAACTCTAACCACCTTCGCTGTCTCACATTCAACTCCTTCTGCTTCAACAGGTACTGAAGGCTTTTATGATCCGTGTACACCTCACACGTCACGCCATATAGATAATGCCTCCAAATCTTCAAAGCAAGAAAAATAGCTGCCAACTTTAGATCATGAACCGGATAATTCTTCTCGTGGATCTTCAGCTATCTCGAAGCATAGGCAATGACTTTGCCATCCTGCATCAATACTGCACCAAGCCCGATTCGGGCAGCATCACAATAAAATGTGTAAGGCCCTGAACTGTGTGCAACACCATCACGGTGCCGTGGTCAGAGATGTCTTGAGCTTCTGAAAACTAGCCTCACACTCATCTGACCATCTGAACTGGGCGCCCTTCTGGGTCAATCTAGTCATCGGGGCTGCAATAGATGAAAATCCCTCCATGAACCGACGGTAATAACCTGCTAACCCCAAAAAACTCCGAATCTCGGTGGCTGAAGCTGGTCGAGGCCAATTCTTGACTGCCTCAATCTTCTTCGGGTCCACCTGAATACCCTATGCTGATACAATATGACCCAAAAATGCAACCGAACTCAACCAGAACTCGCACTTCAAAAACTTAGCATATAACTGACTATCCTTCAGAGTCTGAAGAAACACTCTGAGGTGCTGCTCGTGCTCTTCTTGGCTGCGGGAGTACATCAGAATATCATCAATAAAGACTATCACGAATAAGTCTAGATATGGCCTGAACACTCGGTTCATCAACTCCATAAATGCTGCTGGGGCATTGGTCAATCTGAATGATATGACCAAAAACTCATAATGCCCATACAGAGTGCGAAATGCTGTCTTAGGGACATCAGACGCCCTAATCCTCAGTTGATGGTAGCCAGATCTTAAGTCTATCTTTGAAAACACCTTTGCACCCTGTAGCTGGTCAAATAATCATCAATCCTCGATATTGGATACTTGTTCTTTATCGTCACTTTGTTCAATTGTCGGGCACATCCTCATCCATCTATCTTTTTTTCCCACAAATAACACCGGCACACCCCAAGGAGAAACACTAGGCCTGATAAAGCCCTTCTCTAGCTAATCTTGAAACTGGTCCTTTAACTCCTTCAACTCTGGCGGGGCTATGCGATACGGAGGAGTAGAAATAGGCAGCGTTCCCGGAGCCAGATCAATACAAAAATCAATATCCCTGTCGGGCGGCATACCCGGCAGGTCTGAAGGGAAAACCTCGGGGAATTCTCAAACAATAGGAACAGAGTCAATAGAAGGAACCTCTGCGCTGGAGTCGCGAACATACGCCAGATAAGCTAAAAACCCTTTCTCGATCATGCGTCGAGCGTTAACATATGAAATAACACTGCGGGTGGCATGACCTGGGGTCCCTCTCCACTCTAGTCGGGGCCAATTCTGGCAAATCCAAGGTCACAGTCTTGGCGTGACAATCCAAGATAGCATGATACGGGGACAACCAATCCATCCCCAATATAACATCGAAATCCACCATGTCTAAAAGCAATAAATCAACACAGGTCTCAAGACCCTCAAACACTACTACACCGGAACGATGAACTCGGTCGACCACTATAGAATCACCCACTGGTGTAGATATATATACATGGATACCTAAAGCATTACTAGGCATAGTCAGGTAGGGTGCAAAATAAGACGACACATACGAACATGTAGATCAAGGGTAAAATAGTACTGAAGCATCTCTAACACAAATCAGAATGGTACCTATAATGTCTGCACCTGAAGACTCAGCCTCTGGACTGGCTGCTGGCTGGCCTCTACCTCTGGCGACCTGAACTCCACCTTTAAAACCTGTACCTCCACCTCTAACACCTCTGCCACTGCCTCTAGCTGGCTGGGCAGGCTGTGGAACCTCTGGTGCCTGAATCATAGCACGAGAACTCTGATGCTGGAAGCTGCCATAAACTCGAGGGCAATATCTGACAATGTGCCTCGGATCACCACAAGCATGGCAAGACCTCATTTGCTGCGGCTGAGCACCCCTCAACCTCGGGCAAACCCTCATGTTGTGACCATACTCACCACACTCATAACATCTACACGAACGCTGTAGTTGAGGGAACTGAGGCTGACCCTGTCGACCTGAATGACCACCTGAAGTACCATGAGTGACCTGGAGAGCTGACTGAAAAGGCCTGGGAGGATGGCCTCTACCATAAGAACCTCTACCTCCTGACGAGGTACCACTGAATCTACCTACATGACGGGGCCTCTTATCCGACCCATGACTTCCTCCCTGTAGCAGAGCTATCTCAACTCTATGGCCCACATTGGCCGCCTCCTAAAAAGTGATCTCACTCCCGGCTTGAGCCACTATACCCGGCTGACCTGCCACTGCTGGCGGAATCACTGGAAGCAAATCCGCTCGAATGACACCCTCTATGAGGCCTACCAATCAGACTAGAGCGTCCTGGATAACTGGGGTGGCAATAAACCCTTTTGGGACCTGAACTGCGGCCACCAGAACTGCTAGGATGGGAACCTCCTCCTCAAAATCAATCTGAGGCTCCACCACTGGGGCTGCTGCTGGGGTCTCGGACTGTTGAGCGGTAGATAAAGAAGCGCGTGTTCTCGCTATCTGTGGAGGAATAGAGTAGAAATTCAATCGGTACTTGAAAAATAGAACCACACGATGAGAAAGAACAAATGCGAAACTTTCCTAACTCTGTAGTCTCTGGGGGATAAATACAGATGTCTCCGTACCGATCCCTCAGACTCTATCAAGTTTGTCTGTGAGTTGTGAGACCTATGTAACCTAGTGCTCTGATACCAACTTGTCACGACCCGGATTTCCCATCATCGGAATCGTGATGGCGCCTACTCATGGTAGTTAGGGAAGCTACTTATTTACCTTTCCGCTAATAAACATATCTGTCAATAATTTATAGCGTCAGTAAGAAATACAAAATTCAGTAATAATAATGATAATAATAATAGCGGAAGTCTAATTTATAAGTCTGGATCAAACGCGGAATAGTCAATAATAGCCTCTACCCAAGATTTGGTGTCATATTACTCACGAACCACTAAGAATATACTAAATACAAAGGTCTGAAAGAAACATAAAAGCTGTCTGTCCCGAAACAAGGAGGCAACAATCTAAAAGAGAAAATAAGGAGGAGACACCAGGCCCGGACGCCTGCAAGGCTACCTCGGTCTCGTAGAATGGAAGCCTGCTCCTATACTAATGCTGCTGCTGCTCCTCCTCATAACCTGAACCTGTGCAAAAATGCATAGAAGTGTAGCATCAGCACAACCGACCCCATGTGGTGGTAAGTGTCTAGCCTAACCCCGGCGAAGTAGTGACGAGGCTAGACCGGACACCACATAAACCTGTGCAGTTATAAATATACAACGGAAACGAAATACCAAACACCTAACAATATGGGAGGGGGTAAACATGCTATGGGGAGATAACAATAGTAACAGTAATCCCGAGAAACAAACTAAAGCAGCTTAGATTCACAATAAACAAGGAATCCATACTCAATATAAACACATGGTATCAATAACTGTTGCGGCATGCAACCCGGTCCATAATTACCATTGTTGCGGTGTGCAACCCGATCCACAAATACCACTGTTGCGGCGTGCAACCCGATCCACAAATACCACTATTGCGGCATGCAACCCTACCCATATCATTTATCATGTATCATTGTTGCGGCGCACAACCCGATCCTCATATGTTATTATTGTGATGAGCAACCCGATCCTCAATATCATTGTTGTGGCATGCAATCCGATCCGTAATTACCATTGTTGCGGCATGCAACCTGATCCACAAATACCACAGTTGCGGCGTGCAACCCGATCCTCAATATCATTCAACAGTCTGACTTCCCCAAACAACAATCACAATTAAGGGGCATAAAATTAAACAAATATTTGACGAAATCCCCGCAAAAGAGAGAATCCAACAAGTTCAACCAAACGTCCCGACAAGAGAATAATCAACAATGCTTTCTCTTTCTTACTTTTCTTATATTATAGTCCACTCTACCATTTTGAGCCACCGCTCCAAAGAATCAGTCATTTCATATACTTTCAATATCCGTATCACAATTCAAGCCAATTATTCTAGGTATCAAATAATCATATCACCGTTCACATATTATTCACAACATATAAAATCCTCCAATAAGCACAGAATTCACAACTAATTCATGATAATCACTTTATAAGGACTCACGTTCATGCTAGACACCATTGTATAGATACTGGTCACCATGCTTATACATCGTACTCGATCACATAACAATTAGCAACAAGACTCAACTCCTATTCCCTCGAGCTAGGGTTAAATCAAACACTTATCTCAAAGCCTTGAAATCCACTTAATCCTCAACTATCGCTTTACCTTGCGGTTCCACCTCCAATTCGCTCGAATCTAATCACAAATTACTTGAATGTATCAACAAATGCTAATTGAATCAACTTGAATGTATGAAAATGAATTTCCCAAAGTTTTACTCAAAAATTCCCAAAATGCCCCCGGGCCCACGTGATCAAAACTCGAGGTTCGAACCAAAACCCGTTACCCATTCCCCGACGAACTCAAATATATAATTTGTTTTGAAATTGGACCTCAAATCGAGGTCCAACTCCCCAATTTCTAGAAAACCTAGGTTCTACCCAAAAACCCCAATTTCACCCATGAAAATCCTTGATTTTAGGTGGAAAAGATGTTTAATAATGTTAAAGATTGAAAGAATTGAGTAAAAATCAACTTACAAGTGATTTGGGATGAAGTTTGCTCTTGAAAAATCGCCTATGGTGTTTGGGTTTTGAAAGAATGGTGAAAAGTGATAAAAATTCGACTAAGTATAAAATTTGTTAGGCCTCGGATGTGGGAATTGCGAAGTCAGATTTGCATTTGCGAAGCCAGGGCAAAGTTGGTACTTTCGCATTTGCGAAGAGGGCCTCGCATTTGCGATCCCTGGCCCTTTGCATTTGCGAAGTTCTCCTTCGTATTTGCGATCCCTCCCAGAAATCCCATTTCTCGTATTTGCGATCAAGTTGCCGCATTTGTGAATTCGCATTTGCGAGTACTTCTTCGCAAATGCGAATATACCAGAACTGAGGAATACCAGCTTTTCAAAAATGAGAAAATGCAATCCGATGCCTATCCAAAACTCACCCGAGCCCTCGGGGCTCCAAACAGTGAGCATGTGATTTTTGCCCTATATGAGAATTACTCCCAAAAAGTGCAAAATAAAATAGTTTTTGTTTGTTTGCAATTGTCGTGAATTTTGTGTTATTTTTCTTGTATTGTTTATATTTGTCTGTGCATGTTTATTTGTTTAATTAATGAAAATACAAAATATGTCGCATTTGCATTTACGGCTTAATTCTACAATTAGGAGTAATTAAGTTTGTTTTACAAAGTGAAAAATCACAAAAAATAGGTACTTTGCATTTTTAGCATTTAATATCAAATTGTGTGATTTTCTTTTTGTGTGATATTTATTATTAAGAGTTAATTAGCATTTTAAGTTAATTTTTGGTTTTATGATTTAATCTAGGAGTTTTGATTTTAAATTAGGAATTAAAAAGGAAATAAAATACAAGAAAAGGAGAGAAATAGGTAAAATCGGACTGGGCCAATTGACCACAACCCAATTACCACTTAACCAAAACGATCCAGTCCAGTCAATCTCAGAGACCAACCAAACGACATCGTTTTAGTAACGCTCAATCTGGGCTGTTGATATCACTTGATCAACTGTCCATATCAACTCCAAAGATCACCCCTATACCCGTTCCCAACTCGGTCCGCCTCGTACTACCCCTGTTTAGTTTTAAGTGATTCAATCGGGACCGTTGGATCCCATCATCCAACGACCCTAATTAATCGAGGCTTTTAATATACCAAAATCCATTACCCTACCCCCCCAAACCAAATCAGACTCCCCCTTCACCCCTTCGTCTCTAACCTGGAGACCCCCTTAGAGACCCAAGCCTTCCCCTGCCACCAAAAATTGTCTCACGGCGGTTCCGGTGGCCCAAACACCTCTATCTTCACACCACTAAACCCCCACAACCTCCCCATTCCAAATCTCTTACCCTAGTCTCTCGAATCCCAATCCACACCCTCGAATATCAATCCACCCCCTCGAATATCAATTCCAAACCAAGAACCCTAGCCGCCGCCACAAGATCCCCGGTGGCAGCGCCACCTCCAAACAGCCCCAAACTTACACCCTTTGACCACTAGACCACCCTCATCCCAAATCCATACCTGGTTTCCCTCTAATATTTGCCTAGGTCCTCGAATTTCAAATCTAATACGAACCCTAAAATCCCAAAAATGGGCGAATGGAAATATTGTCAACGGATTGGGTCTATTTGGACTTTATTCGTGTGTTTTTGCTAAAAAAACACACGAATAATGTCCAAGTGGACCAAAATTGGAGAAATTCAAAAAATTTGAGCTGTGTTTTGTTGAACCAATCTCAGGTACTTCTTTTTTCATTTTCCTTGTTTGTTTTTAGTTGTTTTACTTTGTTTTGTTCTTCCCCTACCCCTTTCTTTGATCTTCTTTGATTACTTCATGAGGTGGCCAATTCAGTTTGTGTAGTCAGGCCCTTTCTTGTTTATTCATATACGGTTATTGACTGTGAATCAATCATATGCTAGTTAATCAGTTATAAATTGGATTCTATTCGAAAAAATGAATATGAACATTTCAACTGATAGTTGAAGCCTTGCTGATTCTACTTCTAGGCCGTGTTTCGATTTTTGCTTGCATTAAAATTTGATTTGTCTCTCTGATGTTCGACTCATTAGTTAGCTCACTGTTAATGGTAAATCAGCCATAGGTTTGATTTTGGATTATTGCTGGCTAGGATCGAATCTGATAGGCTATAGAGTTGGATTAGTAATGATTTGTTGACAACAGGAAGCCTTAAGAGGTAATTTAATAGGAGAAGGTTAATTTGGGAGCATGACCTGGTTAGTTTAGTCAAAAGGAAATAGTCTGAAAAGCAGGATGGGTTTAATGATAAAAGTGGTAACTGCACATGGGAATGGGTAGTGGAACCTGCTGTACAGTAGGATAGGCACTACAATTTGAACTTCAAGAGATTTAAAAATAGAAAAACCCCATGCCTAGACAATCCTAAGTGGAAATGACAGCCATGAGGACTGTTTTTGAAACCTGGGCAGCCTGTCTCTGGACAGAAAAAGGGGGGGTCTTCTCTTTTTCTGAAGCCTATAAAACCAAACTAGCAGAACACAAAAAAGGGGGGGGGGGGGTTTTCAAGAGAGCATTTTTGAGAGTTTTTTTAGGAGCACTTTTGAGAATCTTAAACAATTTGAAAGTAATAGGAATTCATGTAGAGAGCTGGCTGAGAGTTTGAGAACACACAAAAATATAGATACATACACTTGATTCCACTATTCCATTGAAGAAATTCAGAGTTCTAGCTACTGAGTTGCAATCTCTAGTTCATTATTTGCTTACTGGAGCTTCTGAGGTTTATTGGTTGGTTTTCAAGTGATTTTGGGGTCACTGGAGGTGGTTTTTAGTTGATCTGGTCATTCTGCTTGATTTCAAACATTTTCTGATTTTTTTTGTGTGGATCATTTGCTATTGGTATTCATACTACTGGATATTGATTGGCCGATTGTTGGAGTTATTTCGGTTGTGTGCTTGGCTTTCTGGAGATCCTGGATTCAATTTCAAGAGTTTTGAGCTTATTTGAGTAGTATTGTGCTAAGAATTTGATGATATTTGGTTTCGAACTTCTCCTGGGTTATTGAACCTATTTCTGGGCTAATTGTTCGAATTCTGCTTGCTATTGCTGCTGATCTCCTGTTTCTCCTCTTTTCATTGTATTCCAGGTACTTATTCTGCTTCTATTTTGCTGAATATGCACCATTTGAAAGTGAAATGAAGGTTGTCTCATGCTTAGTTAATCTACTGCAGCTTTACTGTTGCTTATAGCTGGAGGTATTTCATTTCATAATTAGCTTATTGTGTGATTGTTAGAATTCAGGTTATTAATCTTGTGAATTATTTAAGTGGACTGTATAATGGGACTGAATGACTGGACTACTTGAGCTTCCTTAGCTGTTGTTGTTATTAGGTTTGGCCTTAGCGAACGTAGTTTAGACTCATGTGTTAGTTCAATTTGCTAGTTGAAAAATATTGCAATATATGAAATTGTTAGTGTTAGCTCTAGTATGTTTGAACTGATTAGTTTAGATACAGTATTTCAATAAAAAAATGGAATCTAGAAAGTGACATTAAGCATGTTAACAAAACGATTAGGAAAGGCTGTAATATTGTGAATTTTGAATTCAACTTTTGGCTCGTAACTAGCATTAGCTTTGTTTCAACTTGAATTGTGTTCCTGGGCCCAAACGCAGGATCCAGGCGATTTTTGATCAGCTTCATAGCTGAAATTGGCATGACATATCTCCTAGGTCTGATCTCTTTGACAATAGTCCATTATACAATCAACAGGAGATCTAGGCTCCTTTAGGAGCCAAACTTGTCCGCCCCTACCCAAGCAGACCTAGGCCCAATTCCGTTTGTGGCCCAATACAGGTAGCCCTGTCCCAAAGGCTGAGGTCCATTGCTAGGCTGTGTCCATGAGGCCCAAAAGGCTAAGGGCCCAATTCCTTTTTACAAATTTTGTTTCAGTTTTATAATGTGAATTTGAACCTTCAAGTTAGGTAATGAATCCGAATTGAGAAGTCTTACCCTATTGTTCGGAATTTTGAAATATTAATTGATTAGGGCTTTTTCTTTATTTTTAGAGACAAAATAAATAGAAAAATCATAGTCGATTTAGGATATCCTTAAATAAAAATAAGAGGAGCCTCGTCAAATAAAAATACATATATTGCAGGGCCCTCACTAAATGGTTATAATAATTATTTAGAATTCGGGATGAGCCGTTTAGCAAATTTTACGTTCTTCCCCAAAAAATAATAACGCGTTAGATTCTTTAGGCGCGATTTTAATAAAACTTACATTCCTAAACTCGGGTGTGCATTTCATGTGACCCAAATCCAAATACTAAAACGTTGTATAAAAATGTGTCGAGGATCCGGTTGCATCTCATGTGACGTGATCCGAAAATACGTTTTTAAACGACGTTCTTTTTCTTAAAATTTTAATTAAAGCGGTGAATAATATTTAAAATTGCACCATAGGATAACATGTATTAAAATCAGGTATTAAGCTATTTATAACAGTTTAAGCGACCGTGCCAGAACCACGGGATCCAGGGGTGCCTAACACCTTCCCTCGGGTCAACAGAATTCCTTACTTAGAATTTCTGGTTCGCAGACTTCACTTGGAAAGTCGAAAATCTCCTCGATTTGGGATTCAAGATAAACCGGTGACTTGGGACACCAAAAGCCAAACCTTTCCCAAGTGGCGACTCTGAAATAAATAAATAATCCCATTTCGAATAATGTCATTTAAATTGGAAAAACTCCCTTATACACCTATCCCTCGGGGTAGGTGCGTAAAAAGGAGGTGTGAAACAAACCAAACATGCACCCAACCTCAAAAACATCGTACGGACTTACTCGTGCGATCAAATCGCCAAAATAGCATTATATACATAGAATCAAGCCTCAAAACATATGATTCTCTTCTAAACTTCATAAACTTTCAAATTTGGAACTTATAGTCCGAAACACGTCAAACGACGTCCGATTTCAACCAAATTTTACAGATAGCGCTTAAACAATATATGAGACTTGTACCGGGCGTCGGAACCAAAATACGAGCCTGATACCATAGTCTTTTAATCAATTTTCATTTCTTTTTTCCTTAATAATTTCACAGGAAAATTCTTTCCTCAGGCTCTAGACCTTGGAATTCGACTCCGGGCACATGCCCGAGTCCCATATTTTTCTACGAACCTTCCGGGATCGTCCAATCTCGGGTCCGGGTTTGTTTACCCAAAATGTTGACCAAAGTCAACTTTAATCATATTAATATCAAAATTCCTCATTTTTCACACAGAATTCATATTTAAGCCTTTCGGCTACACGCCCGGACTGCACACACAAATCGAGGCAAGTACAAATGAGGTTTTCAAGACTTCGGAAACATTGAGTGGATGAGGAACTAGGTGATGACCCTTTGGGTCGTCACACTGAGTAAGCTTATAATTATAGTAAGTTATACTCCCTTCGTCTTAAATTCTCAATCGTGGTTATTAAAAATAGTTATCTCAAATTATTTATCACTTATTGATTATTTTTTTGGCTTTTTACCCTTAGTAATAATTAATTTTGGAGACTAGAAACACTTAATTTTGTTCAAATACCAACGAAAAAAGTATTAAATTAGATACTACCACAAATTGATCTTTGCTTTGTATTCTGTGCCATACTATTGCTTCAGTTTAACTAACAAATTACTGTTATTTTCCTCGATTTCATTTGAAATTTTCCTATCGATAATTAGTAAGATGGGACAAAATTTTACTAAGCACCTAGTATCTTTTATAGTAGGTAGAAAATTCCACGTTAATGGACTTCTGAGACCTACATATACATACTGACTATCGGGTGTACTTAAAACCCAACTACCTTTACTTTGTCCTTTTTCTTATTTGCTTTCTGGCCTCTATCATCATCATAATAATAATAATAATAATAATAATAATAATGCACGAATTCAATTTTTCCATTCATTTTGGACACTAGCATTGAAGGTTCAACGGCTGGCAAAGGATGAAAATTAGTTGATCTATTTGTTTGTATTTGGTGGATCACATCATAATTCTTCTTAGACTTTTTGATCAATTAATAAACTATTGCAGTAGATTTAGAAAAAACAAATGAAAAGATAATAGGTATATTAATAATCAAATGGGAAGATGAATGAATCTGAGTACAAAGATAGAATTCAAAAGCCTGCTTGCGTTTAGGCACGATGATGCCACTCTTCAAGTGCGAAGTTAGATTAGATAATATAATGTGAAATCTTTGACTAATGGATGGTCTATAGAGTAAAACATATGATCAATATATTTAATTGAGCACGAAATTTAAAAAATAAATAAAAACTTTTAAAATATATAATTTTAAACAAGTCATAATATATATGTGGCAATAATTATTTTGAAACTTATAGTGTTAACATGGAAGGTGTTTGATAGAAATAAAAATTATAAGTTAAATTATTTATAAATTTAGAAAATGGTCATTTTTAGAATAGAGTTGGATTGGAGAGAAGGTATACTCTAACATAGTTTTTTATTTTATTTATAAATGAAAAAAAGAGAGAAGGTCAACGAACAATCAATAATCCAAAACTTAGCCTTCAGATCAAACTAATTGACATATTTGGATTTTCAAGCAGATAATCAAAACATGAATTCATCTGGAACAATCAAGTAACGACCAACTAACCAAATAACTATATTGATTTAATGAAGTACTGAATTGAACTACAAACAACTGAATATGCAAAGGAGCAGAAATACTGAAAGATAGTAGAGAGGAGATGAGAGGAGAAAAGCAGAGGAATAAAAGAGAAGCAGAAATACAATGTACGGAAAAGGTCGCCCGTGAACTATGTGAAATAGGACAAATATGCCTATCGTTAATAGTTGGGCCCAAATATGCCCAAACCGTCCAATAGCTGTACAAATTTGCCATTTTTTTAACGGAAACAATATTTTTTTCTTTTTTTTTATTTAATTAAAATCAAAATATTTTTTTTCTAATAGTTTTTTTTTACTAAAAACTGAAAAAAAAAAGCGGAAATATTTTTTTTTCCAGTTTTTACAAAAGAACTGAAAAATATTTTCTAAAATAATATTTTTGTAAAAACAGAAATAAAATCTAAAAAGCAATTTTCTAAAGCAATATTTTTGTAAAAACTGAATTTATTTTTACTAAAAATTGAATAAACGAAAAAAAATTGCTTTAAAAAAATTGAAAAATTATTTTCTAAAACAATGTTTTTGTAAAAACAGAAATAAAATCTAAAAAGAAATTTTCTAAAGCAATATTTTTGTAAAAACTGAAATTTTTTACTACAAATTGAATAAACGAAAAAAAATTGTTTTAAAAAAAACTGAAAAATTATTTTCTAAAACAATGTTTTTGTAAAAACAGAAATAAAATCTAAAAAGTAATTTTCTAAAGCAATATTTTTGTAAAAACTGAAAAAACGAAAAAAAAATTACTTTAAAAAAACTGAAAAATTATTTTCTAAAACAATGATTTTTGTAAAATCTAGAAAAAAAAACCGAAAAGCAATTTTCTAAAGCGGTAAAAACTGGAAAAAATTGAATTTTTTTAAAACTAGAAACTGATAAAAAGAAAATATTTTTTTCCCCAGTTTTTACAAAAATATTGCTTTAGAAAATTACTTTTTAGATTTTATTTCCGTTTTTACAAAAACAATTGATTTAGAAATTATTTTCAGTTTTTTAAATCGATATTTTTCTAAAAACTGGAAAAAAAATATTTTGATTTTAATTAATTATAAAAACAAAAGAAAAAATATTGTTTCCGTTAAAAAGGGCAACTTTGCACAACTATTGGACGATTTGGGTATATTTTGGCCCAACTATTAACGACGGGCATATTTGTCCTATTTTACATAGTTCACGGGCATATTTGGACCTTTTCCGTACAATGTAACACTGGCCTAAAACTATTATGCCCAGTGATGATAGACTATAATTACGTATTTTAGTCGCTTATTACACTCGAGTTTACTTCACTTTAATTGAGTTTGAGCTTTAATCGCTAGTGTTTTGCACTAATTGTGTGTTTTATGCCTTGTAGGTGTGATTCCGAGCTATATAGATATTATGAAATGAATTTAAGTGATTTGAAGCTTTGATGTCTGAGTAAAAGCTCAAGGAATTAAGCCGGGATCGTGTTCGGGGGTCAAATTTGATAGTTGAGAACAAATGAAGACTCGATGAGGCTTATTGCGCACTGTCTAGTAAACTGGACATAACTATCTGATCCGAACTCCATTTGGGCTATATAATATATGGTTGGAAAGATAATTCAAAGGAATACAACTTTCATGTTTTACATTTTTCCATATTCTGAATATAACAGGGTGAAAATTGCGGTCGAAACGGCGACCGCTGAACTGACCGCGGCAGAAAATCAGAGAGCTTGTCTGGCCGCGGTCCTACCGCGTTTTGGCCGCGGCCGCACCGCTCCAGGCGTCAAAAAGAAGTCCTATTTCGTCCGGGACAAGATTATTTCGGCCCTACACTATTCCAACTTGTATAAAAGGGGTCCTAAACCTGTTTTGAAGAGAGGGGGACATATTTTGGACACAAATTAGACCTAAGGAGGGAGAGACACTACTTTAGGGTTAGACAACACCCTTGGAGGCAAGAACACGCGAGGAGCAAGGCGGGGAATTCTTCTACGAGTTTTTCCTTCCTCTTCCTATTTTTTATTGTTGGTTATGACTTTTAGTATTGTAGTTTTACATACTATTATGAATAGCTAATTTGTTATCTAGAGTTTTGATAGAACCTTTTGTAGGATAAATTCTTGTTACGTTTTTATATAATTGAGCCATAGCTTTTCTCTATTTGTTCAACTACGTTTATATTCTGGTTGATTGAAGAGCTCTCAATTAGCTGTGTCTACTTAGTATGTATAACTCGGGCGAGAATGTATATTTAGATAATTGTTGAACAACACCACTCCCAGAGTATATGAGGGATCAATAACCGAGGGTTTAAAGGTGGAATTAGGGATAACGAAACCTTGGGTGCGATCTGAAGTGAGCTGTATTAAAAGCCAGCTAGCGTAGCTTGGGATAGTGCGTCTAGTAAATTGTCGTAATTACCCGGGAGAGATTTATGGTAATAAGAGTGCTCATGATCGGTAGAGAATACTTAGGCGAAATTATAGAAGACATAGCGGGAAGGATTCCGGCAATAGGGAAAATCATAACTCTAGACCTCCTTACTCTTCTCTCTAACCCTCAATATCGTTAGTTGTTAATTTACTATTTTAATTCGCTAGTTAATTAGTTAAATACAACAATCTAAATATCTATAAGTTAGGAATTGTTTAAGCTTGTCTTCTTGGTGATAGTGAACAGTTGTAGCTAAACCTTAGTTCTATGTGGGATTCGACTCCGGACTTGTAAACCGGATTATATTTGCAATGACCGCATTGTCCTTTTTATAAGGCATAGTTGGGCGTGATCAAATTTTGGCGCCGTTGCTGGGGAACTAACGGTGCAGTTGTAGGTGTACATATTGCTAGGTTTCAAGTTTGAACTTTTATTTTATTATTTGATTTTTTTATTTTTTTTATTTTAGTTTTATTTGTTTATTTGAGAAACATGGCATCATGGAATTATGAGAATTTAGATGTTGGCAATTCTACTTTTAATCCTCCTTATGCATATTATAAAGAAAATCACTCTGGGCAAAATTATCAAAATATTTCCGAAAGCGAGTTTTGTGCACCAACTCAATCTTATGTGTTGAATGCGTGTGATATGTGTGGTGGTCAAGATGGTCACTTTCGCGGTTGTACTTATATTTCTTACCTTCCCCCAACCCCTTACTTTGATGGTTCTTCTTTTTCTGGTGAAGTTAATGGGAGCAAAGAACCCAGGTATGAGGACTTGAAAGAGATTGAGGATATGCTAAAGTGCCTTACGAAATAATATGATGAGATACAACTGCGGGTACAAAGGCAAGGGGCAACTATTCATAACTTGGAGGCTCAAGCAAATAAATTAATTGAACCTGGTAAAGCGCAACAAGTTGACATTGTGGATAGTAGCCAATATGAGCAAGAAATGGCTGTAGAAATTGCCATATTACTGGAGGATTTAAAAAAATACAAGGATGACCTAGAGGAGGAGGCTAGAGTAGAACACCAACAATCAATTGCACTAGATTTTGAGGATGTCGATGTTGTAGAAGAGATACTAGAGTCAACCAGGGATATTGAGGATACATATTTAGTTGACTCTATTGTCATTAGTGTTGAGAATGTAGACAGTCCCAATGTTCATCTAGTTGAGCGCATTGGTCCTCACTCCAAGCATTTTTCCACATTGTGTTTAGATGATGATATGGAAATAGAGTCGTCTGAGCCATTTGAGGAGTCAAGGAATGAGGAACAAAATGCTTACATTCTAGAATTCTTCTTGCCAGAAAGTCGGGATTACACACCTCATCTAAAGGCCAAAAAGTGCAGAATACTACATTATTTTATTGGGCCAGTCATATTCGTTCCGCCACCCCAATAGCATGATCATAGAGCAGAATCAAAACTTGGGGTCCGATTCATAAGTTCAAAGTGGAGGCAGAAAATGATTCACGTCGTGCCGCGACGTTAAATCAAGCGCTTGTTGGGAGGCAACCCACCTTTATTACTTTCTTTTATTTTTTTATTTTTTATTTGTGTTATTTTTATAGTGTCAATTTTTTATTTTCTATGAGCATGGAAAGCAAAGGTATTGGAAGGATGCAACAACAAACCAAATAGTTGGAACTAAGTGTGAGATACCCGCACGAAGAACCAAGCTTGGGAGAAGTCTGAGTACCCCATGAGCCGCTAGGGCTTCGGCCTTTGGCCTTCCAGGGAGTTTCTTTTACCCTCTTATTAGTATGGTGTGCATCGGGGACAATGCACAATTTTAAGTGTGGGGTGAGGAGATTGTCTGGGTTACTTTCTATGCTATTTTAGTTGTGTTAGTTTAATTGAATAATTATTTTTTTATTTTTTTAGAAAAAAAAGATTAGACTTTTTCCGACGATGGATCTAGTAGACAATTTTCTTGAGGGATTTAAGTCTAAAGAAAAAATAAAATAAAAAGATTTTCTTTTGTTAGGGAGTGTAGCAATTACCCCTTGGTTTTTCTATAAACCACGGTTCTTTTCCAAGGGTCTTGTTTGAACTAGGTGTAGTTAGTTTTTTTAAGGAATAGGAGTCATTGTGTTGTGTTTTGAATTGAAGCAATATCTCTTGACTTTGTTATGCCTTGAGAATACTTAGTACTTTGGTTGTGAGGCTTATGCTCAGTTTTTGACTCTTGTAGAAGTACCTTAAATTGTATGATCTTAACTTTGCTTAACTGCTTTGACTAGAGTATCTCTGAAACCAATCCTGAGTGAGTTATATGCCATGTGTGTGTAAGAATTTGTTATATTCTGTGCATTGCATTTGACGCCTAGAACTTACACTATGTGTTTGCAAAGCGAAATAGTAGTTTTATTCAATCTTGGAAGTGATATAGACGTTTCTTTGTTGAGATGGATATGTATAGTTTACCCATCTAATTGTTATGTATTGTAGTTAACCCCTTTGAGCCTGTAATACTGTTTCCTTGGCAACCACATTACAAGCCTTACCCATTTGTTGGAATTAACCATCTATTTGAACCATTGTAACCTCACACGAGCACTTGAATTGTTTATGAACTTTGTAAAAGTTAAAGTGTGGGGTCGTTGGTTTGGCTTTTTGTAACGACCCGACCGGTCGTTTCGAGCCCTAGCACATCGCTCAGCAGTCTGAGGCCATGAGCAGCTTCATTTTAGGTATATTGGCTTGTGTGTATGGTCGGAATTGAAATTCAGGAAGTTCGGAGTTAAATTTAAATGAAAATTCTCATTTCAGAAGCCTTAAGTTGGAGAAAATGGCTAAGA
>MU731334.1:18171-40415 GCA_026770625.1 Nicotiana glauca
TCTTTTCTTTCTATTCCAGAATGTATTTTTCCAGAATGTATCTCCTATATCAGAATGTATATCCCCAGTCTCTATATCTCAGAATGTCTCCCTTCCAATCTGTTTTCAGAGTCCCCTCTTATATAACCAAACTAAACAGCCTTGCAGTCCCTTTTTTATTGTTTAAAACTGACCAGCCATGTTATTCCCTCTGTTTTTTCCACTTCAGTTGGTCTAAGTATGTGACTTCTCATTTAAAAACCTCTAGAGTTCAAAATGTAGTGAATATCGTACTGTACAGCAGGTTCCACTACCATTTTCATGTGCATTTCCAGCCTTTAATATTAAAGTAAACTGTTTTCTGACTTCCCATTACTTAGTGTTATTGCCAGGATGTATTTACACTATGGCCTGCCCTAATGGTTCAACACATGTCCAAGGGTGGAAATCCACTAAGCTCTGAAATTTCTATTTAAATTGCAGCTAAATTCAATTCAGCTATAACCAATTCAGATTCCTAAACTTAGCCATAAACAAATCAGATTTCAAATCAAGCAATGATTCGGACCAAACTAGGCAGCATTGACAACATCACTGTCACATGAACAAAACAAACCTATACAACTAATCGACGATATTTATTTAATCGATTACAACATATAATCGATAACAAATAATCGACACACAACTCAGTGATTCATGGTTTCCGGGCAGAACAAGGGAAATACGAAACTAATTATTTGACGACATTAATCGAATCACATGTGTATCCCATAACAAACACATTTAAACCAACAAACAGAAGTAAACATCGACCAAATAAATGGTCTTGAGGAGGAGAACAGAAAAATTAACAAAAATCGAAAATGATAAAAATAACAACACAACTAAACTAACAAACAAATAAATAAAGATAGAATAAAAAGAGAAGAAATACCTCAAGAGAAAAATAGGAAATCAAATAGGCTTGGACCAGTCCGGACTTGAAACTTTGAGGCCAAACGGACCTTAATCGGGGTGTTCTCAATTGAGAACACCTAGATTAAGGTCTATTAGACCTCAATCTTCTATTGAATTTAGCCAGAAACCCAACTTTTGGATTTCTAGGGTTCATACTGGCATTTTGGGATTTGGGGGTTTTTTGGTTAGATTCGAACCAAACCAGCGTCGATTTGGTCACGAGGGAGGTCAGGGGAGTGTTGGGTATCGATTTGGGGTGGTTTGGGGTAGGTTGAGTTTCTGCTCGAATCTTCAAATGAAGATTCGCGATGTTTGGGGAAGATTCAAGGTTAATGGTTTGTGGATTTGGATTCAGGATGGTTGAGTGGTCCTAGGGTGTTAAGATGGTGGCCGGCGGCGTTGTTGCCGCCAGGTTTCAGGTGCTGGGATAGGGTGGCAGCTAGGGTTAAACCCTAGCTCGTCTCTGATCTTTGAGACGATGAACAGGAGACGAGAGGGGGTGGTTTGGTTCGGGGGGCTGGGGTAGGAAGTTAAGTTTATATAGGGGCGGGGTGGACGGATCTGGGCCGTTCGATCAAGCCTGATCAACGGGCGGGATCTTGTACTTAAAGAAAACGGTACCGTTTGGTCCCGTTATGAGACTGGGTCGGTCTTTGGGTGAAATGGGTCGGGTATAGGGGAGAGCTTGAGACCGTTGAATTGAGTGAGATGAACGGATTCGATTGATCCTGCCTAAACGTCGTCGTTTGGCCTTAGACGGGAATTGCACTGGACTGTTCGATTAGCTTGATCGACGGCTCAAATTTAAGGCGCCAATACGGCGTCGTTTGGTGAGGTCTGAGGGATCAAGAGACCGGACTGGATCATTTGAAAGGAATTGGGCCTGATTTTCTTTGGCCCAATCCGAGCTTCTTTTTTTCAACTTTTCTTTTTCTTCTTTTAATTTTCTAATTAAACAAAATTTCTAATTAAATTGTAAAACCAAAATTAAACTACACAAATATTAATTAACACTTGACAACAATTAACACACAAATTAAAACCTAAAAAAAAAGTATAAAGTCACACAATGACGAAAAATAGAATAAAAATGCATATTTTTGTAATTTTACTATAAAGCGAAATTATGGTTTGATTAATTCCTAAATGCACAATTAGATCCTAAACATGCATGCAATATATTTTGCATTTTATATTAATTTAACGAATAAACATGCACAGAAAAATACAAATAATAAGGAAGAAATTACATAAAAATTCATCGAAAATCACACACGACACAAAACTATTTTATTTTAAATTTTTGGGAGTGATTCTCCTATAGGGCAAAAATCACGTGCTCACAGTACCTAATACAATTGCTTCTAAGAAAGCTGAAAGGTACAATATTAAAACCTACTAAAATTGAACTACACTTAGAACAAACACAATGATGTAATTGGTTATTCTATCTTAGTTTATATAGCTTCAGACGTGCACACTTGTATCTCGCATATATTGCTTGCAAATCAGACTTGCTCTTTTTGCTCTCAAATATGCTTAACTTCTGCGTATGTGCATTACCTGTAAAAGAGAACAACTTGGTTATTTAATAGATTAGCAGTTAGAGTTTTCTTATCCTTAGTCGGTTTGAGTCCTTAACCAATACAAACTCCCATCTGTATCCTAGCTTAGGATTGTGTTCTCTTGTAATAAGGAGACTGTCCTCCTTAGAACTCAATGCAACCTTTTTGATTCCGTTCAGAAGATATTTGCTGCGCAATCTTCAATATATATCTTCCTCGCGTGTCTTCCATGTGCAATGGTTATGACTAACTGTGTCTCCCAAGATGGACCAGGTCCTTCCCTGAGTTCATTTGTCAATCTTCAAAACTTCAATTGAACTTGGGCCAACAATCCTCTTGAGAACCCTGTGAACTCTGGCATACTGAAGCTGGCCCTTCCACACTGCGCTTATTCAATTTGGTTACTAGGGCTAGGTGTAATCACTTCCTGGGATCCTTGAGGTCCTTAGGAAACTTTGATGCACCTAGACTATAACATTGTCTATGGAATTGAGGCCATTGGAGGCTTTGGAAATTTGGGGCTAATTGAAGGCTCCCTATAGAATAGCTTCTTATTTTCTTATTTACTTATGTAGTTCATTTATATGGTCTGTAATAATTTGTAAACAGATGTTGGGGTAATTAGTCGAAAGGGATGGGTAGTTACATGTTTGTGGAAGTAACACGGGTAGAAATCATGCTCATAGGGCTTTACATTTTGAGTTGATTGCTTTAACAGGTAGAAATCATGTTGATAGGGCTTTGCATCTTGTCTTGTTTATCTCGCTGCGCTAGAAACCATGCCTATAGGTCTCAAATAATTCCGTAATAGAAATCATGTCTTCACTGTCTTAAAATCAGCTTAACTAATAGATGCCATGCCTATAAGATTTAATCTAGACTCTGTTATGACAAGTGTTTATGTATTTTTTCATGTTTGCAAGTCTTAAAATCCGCCTAACAAGTAGATGACATGCCTATAGGATGTAATTTAGCCCAGATTCTGTTATAACAACTATTTATGTATGTTTTCATGCCAGCAAGTCTTTAAAATCAGATTTGAACCTAGATATCATGCCAATAGGAAACGCTACCAAATCTTGTGTATAAACTTCCAGCATATTATGTTGGAATTCAAGCACATTATGAAATTCAAGCATATTATGCTGGAATCTCATATGTTAAAAAATCTACCTCCAACATGTAATGCTGTATTTTTTTCAGATTTTAAAGGTGTTTTTGGTCAGATTTTATCTTTAATAGAAAAGTGCCTAAATTTTGATTGCTTTTGAAGCTATGACTTTTTCAAATTATCTTACTACTTGAGTTACTTTAACTTGCTTTACTTGAAACCTGTTTGATTCAACTATTTACTTGTAATGGACTAATTTGTAAATATAAGTTCGGTAGGGACCCACAGTTGTGGACCAAGAGGGGTGCCTAACACCTTCCCTTCGAGGTTATTTTGAGCCCTTACCCTAATCCCTGGTAATGCAAACCAACCCAAGAGTTAATCGCTCTAGGTGCCCCAACGCACCATAATCCGTTAGGTGGTGACTCTTCAAAGACGTAATTCCCAAAAAGGAAATGAGTCATTACACCCTGTGAATGTCAAAATCCGGACCTCTCTCCCCGTCAAAAAGGGAAGGGAAAAAGGGGGCGCGACAAGGAATAAAGAAGGCTAAATCAAAAAATTCATCACTTTTGACTAGTCTTCCATGGAGACTACTTAATTCTCCCAATGCCTTGTGGTCTCAACTTCTTATCAGTAGCTATGCATCTAGTAAACCTAAGTCCAGTCCTTCATTTATATGGCGAGACATAATCAAAGGGTGGTACTACTGTAATTTGGGAATGCTTTGGATCACTCATAAAAATTTTGCACTCAATGTATGGAATGCCAGATGGATCTCAAATATTCATAGCCTTAGAAGCACTATAGAGGGGCCTCTAAATATCTCAAACCTCAATTTGACTATTAAAGACTTGTGCACGAACAAAGACTGGGACCTCCCGAAGATTTATTTGTTTTACCCCCCAATATTATTGACAACATCAACCTAGTTATTCACTCACTCTATCCCAAAGCCTATGACACTCCAATTTGGGATATTACCAGTAGTGGTGTGTTTACTACCAACTCCTGCTACAAACTCATCGATGGCTTTAGTAATACAGAGAAAGATTTTATATGAATTTAGTAATACAGAGAAAGATTTCACCCACTCTATCCCAAACAAAATTAAGTTCTTTTTATGGTTATGTTATCATGATAGGCTCCCTTGTCGTTCTTATCTAAACTACCTTGGAATGAACATAAACGTATTATGTCCAGTAAGTAGAGGAGCAGAATTTCATTACTCATATAGTTCTATATTGTTATGCGGCACGTAATGTTTGGAACAAGTTAGGTATTATAGTATATCACCAAATATCTAATAATAAGCACTGAATTATTACAGTTAGAAATATGAGCCCCACAACTAATGTTAATAAAATATTGACTTGGAGGGATCTTTTTCCATTTGTTATCTGGAATTTTTGGATGAACAGAAATCGTAACAATCAAAATAACACAAACAGTGCTACTCTGTGACTGCTATTAATCATGCTGTGGAATAAAAGTTCATGACTGACAGAGAAAGTAATCCCACTAAGAAAATTCCTATACATATTCGATGGTATAAACCACCTACTGGATGGTACAAGTTAAATACCGATGTTGCCTTCAATGTCAACAAATTGTGTTGTGGAATGAGAGGTGTAGTAATTCCTGGCACTCAGACAAGGTCTCCAAGTGTCTATGCAAATGAATCTCATACCACTGGAAGTGAAAATTGACTCAACTAGGTAATAAAATACTTGAAGTATGGATACCCTACTTACGATGTCTTAATTTATGACTGCAGGTTATTACTGTCTAGAATGGGAAAGCCAAGGATTATGCATAACTTCAGGGAAGAAAATGAAGTAGCCCACCTACGAGCTAAGAAGGCAATCAATCAGTCTAACATGGAACATCTAGTCTATCTGGCAGTTCCTCCTTCTCTTGTTGACACCAAGGTGTTGGCAGACAAAGACGGAGAAACTTCTTTAAAATTTATTGTAGACGATGCTTGTAGGATGTTAGCCGAACTTGGCAATTTTAAGTATGGACCAACTTTAGTATATTTTCAATAAAATCTCCAGTTTGTCAAAAAAAATCCAAAAAAAAAAGAATAAAATAAGATTAAAAAAGACAAATAAAAAGGTACACGGAAAAAATTAAAAACAAAAGGAATTTGATATGTGGCACGCAAAGATTGGCGCGTGATTTGCACTTTTTCTTTTGAAACTGGGGATGACTTGGAAATGTGGTACTAATTACACTTCTAACGGGGTCATACGACTCTCACAAAATATAAAGATACAACTGGTAAAGTGAAACAATCTTAGGAGGTAATTATATATTATCCCGATAATAATACATATATAATACATAAGTTATGTATATATTATACCTCCATCAAAGATTTCTAGTTTAAATGGTTGAGTGGGCAGCTATTTGTCGAATTTTAAATATGTACTGGGAGTATATGTTAGAATTAAGATATTAATCGTCGAATTATCACCAAAAATAAAAATGCAAATACTATATCGTAAGCAAAAATAACTGATATTCTACCCTAGAATGTCTGAATCCGCCATTTTTTTTAGGGATGGAGGAAATAACTGCTGCTTTAGCGCGAATGAAACTATTTCTCAAAATAAAAAGGAATCCTCCTCTTGAGGTTGGTAACCTAGCCCAAAACCATGCTCATGGGAAAAAAGTCCGGAAAAATTTAAGAAAATATAATTTGGTCATGGTGGGATGTGACATGGTTCCTTAGGTCATATTTGGTGTCTTGGAAAAGCTAACAATACTTTAATTTGAAATTATAAGCTTTTTATATTGATTTCTTTACTCATTACAATGAATAAATGCTTGGGTATGAAAAACTTTTTAACTCATAGAATTTCTAAAATATTTGTGCACCACCAAAGAAAGGAAGAAAAAATAGGGGAAAATGCATAATTACCCCCTATCCTATACCCAAAGTTCCAACTACACACTTTTTCTTCACGGGATTCCTAGTACCCCCCTAAACTATTTTTAACCTTAATATCTTGCACCTTTTATGCTGAGCTGGACTGGTACCCCAGTTAAAATATATGCGGTGTAGACACGCGCATCATAAATCGATGGGCCCCACATTCCACTCCCGTTTTCCCCTTTTTTATCTCTTCGTTAAAACATAATTAGCAGAGACCCAAAAAATTTCCCCCTTTCTTTAGTGAACTCTTCGATCGTTTAACCAAATCATCAAGACCAAAAAAAAATTCTTTGTTGTCTTGCCTAATAGATCGAAAACAAGTATAAAGCCACATTTGAATGGTTCGATTCAAGGAATGGGAGGTCAGATTCGAAGGTTAAACAATCTAGGGTTTTTCGTGTATCAATTGAAGATCAGATTGGAAGGCTAGGCTTTTTATTTATCACTACCGAAGAGCAAAGGTTAGTTCTTTTCTGCATTTAATTACTTTTATGTTAGTTTAGGGTTTTTAAATATTTTTAGCCATTGCGATTTTGTAATTGTCGGATTTAATTTGGGGTTTCTTGTCTGTATACTAACCTCAGAGATTCGATTGTGCATGGGTTCAGTGAAACTTTTTGGTTTTTAGCAAATAAGTACTTTCTAATTGCAGTATCTACATGTTGTCGATTTCTGATGATTTTTGTTTTATCAATTTTGTTTTTGCTTTGTTTGCATATAGGTATGAGTGGGTTTGCTTTAATCACTTTAAGACTATATCATGGTGGGGTGTTAGATTTTGGAAATGGGGAACCAAAATATGTTGATGGGGTAATGAGTGAATATTTGGGTGTTGAAGTGGATACCCTATCATATTTTGAGTTGAAGGATTATATTAAAGAATTAGGGCACAGCTCAAGTTGTAAATTTAGTATTCGGCCACCTAACAATGGCATTTTAGGAGACATTGAAAATGATATGGCCCTTTTAGCAATTGGTAGGTCTTTACCACATGGGGCTATTTTGGAAGTATATGTGCACATACTTGAGGAGGAATCTTGTTCAGCTTTTATTAAAGGGGCTGCTTTTAACGATTCTGCTGCTCCTCCAAACACTACTGCTCCTTCAAACACTTTTGTTGCTCCTTCAATTAATGTTGCTCCTCCAAACACTACTCAAAACACCTCTGCTCCTCCACACACTTTTTCTCAAAATACAGCTGCTTCTGTTGATACAATTACTGATCCAGCATTCATAACAGCTGCACTTTTAAATCCACCTTCTTCTCCATCTGAAGATTACTCAAGTGTAGATGGATCTGATGAATCAACTGAAGATAGAGTTGATTCTGATGAAAGTGACTTCTTTGGGGGGAATGATTATAGTAGTGATGTACATGAGGGGTATATAGAGATTAGAAAGGAAAGTAGGTCATTTAAAAGGAGAAAAGGGAAGGAGAAATGACATGTAAGCTCTTTCATGAGAGGGGTCACAACAAAAGAGGTTGTCCAAAGAGTGATACACTTGGTGCTAGTTCATCAACAGCTGCTGCAAAACCAATAGTTTTAGGAAAGGGAAGAGGCAGACCAAAGGTAATATTGTATTTTTTATGCATTTTCCCTTTAAATTTAGTTCATTATCTAACAAGTTTTTCTTCCAGAAATCAACTACTAATGAAGGTGAGCCTACTGCAAAAAGAGGAAGAGGTAGACTAAGAAAAACAACTAATGTATCTGCTGCTAAAGAACCTGATACTCCGGCTACTACTTTTATTGGTGCTGAATTTCTATCAGCTTCTTCACTTGATAGCTGGTTTAACTGTTCTGCTCCTAGTTCTGCAGCTCCTGATACTACAGCTACTACTTTTACTACTGTTAGAGGCAGGGGAAGGAGTGGAGGAAGGGGAAGAAGTGGAGGAAGGGGAGGAAGGAGAGCAACACATGATTCACTTGAGAGTTGGTTTTCATGTTCAGCTCCAAATACAACTGATAATGTATCTGCTTCACCTATTTCTTCTGCTGCACCAAGTTCAACTACTGCAACTAGAGGAAGGGGAAGGGGTATTGGAAGCTCAACACCATATAAAAGTCCAAGACTAATGGGAATTGGTGTATTTCAGGCTGAGAATGGCTTCACAGCTATTAATGTAAGTGAAGATGTAATCAGTTATGTTATTATCTTAATGTACCTTACCTTAAACTAATTAAACTATTTTCTCTATATCCTCGGCTGCCAAGTAGCAGAATAGTGTCTACTAGATCATCAACAAAGATAACACGATCAACTGATGTTACTGGCGATATTGGTTTCAAACCCACAAGTGAACTGAAGTGGAAAGGAAAACAAGCAATTACAACAAAAAGACTTCAAGAAAGTAGTCAGAGATCAAGGAATGCTGGTTCACAGCCTAAAGAACCATGGAAAATATAGTGTTGATAGGGCCTTATGTGTGTTTTTTGTTATGAAGTTGCTGGAACTTTTGTTGTAATTAATGTCTGGATGTTGGCATACTTGTTAAAAATTATTGTTTTGCTCCTAGAAATGGTACTCAAAATTTTATGTTGGAAACGTTTGTTTTGTTATTATGTTATTGGTATTGAAATATACTATTGCAGTGATTTGTTGGAAGTTATAATAGTTAGAATCAAGATGAAGTCGTGGACAGTATTGCTAAAACAATACCAAATGATGTTTCATTCTAGTACAATACAGGGATTGATGTTTATTACAATACCAAAATGAAGTACACAACCAAACCACATCTAACTTACCCTATCCGACATCAATATTAAAATGATCTTCTATTACGACAACAACCAAAATGATCTTATATTACTACAACAACCAACTACTATAATAACTCTATTTGATTTTTCTTCAAGTTGCCAACTTGGATTAAGCTGCTAACAAAAACAACAACCACCAAAACTATAATACACCAAGTAATTTTTCCACACAAGTTCCGACTGTTTTTTCCCTTCATAGTCTTCTCTTTCAAATTAACATTCCGTTTTGAATCTTCAAGCTCATCCAAATGCAGTTTAAGACGGTCATAATTTTCTTCTAGCTCTTTGATTTTGTTCACCAATCTTGGAAGAATAAACTTTGATCTTTCATTAACTCTTTCATTGTCTTTCCATTTGAAAAACTTGCAATTTGTGGCATGAAATTTAAAGAATTCAATAACGACCCAATTAATATTAATTTCCAAGTTAATCGATATGGTTAGAACAAGAACACATACCTCATAAAGAGGACAAGACCAAAATCGTCATCCGGGATTCCGATCTGACCAAGAAGTTTGCATTTGCAGCAAAATACCATATTTGCATCGCACTTTAGCATTGAGCATTGGATCATCTTCGTCCATGCACAATTTATTTAACTTGGTATTTACCATTCCTAACCCTAATATTTTATAGACCAAAGTTGGGGAAGAAATTAATAAACCCTTAACAGAAAAAAGAGTCAAACGGAGGAATTTACACAAAAAATTCACTTACCTCTTCAAACCAAAGAAAATTGGAAGTCAAAATAGACCTTCAAAGGTCTTGAAAATGGCGGGTATAACGGGGAAGAAGAACATTTTATGTTTAGAAGATGGGGTCTTCCAAATCAGCTTTGGGAACGACACGTGTCCATTTTTTATAGGCTAAAGCCTTTTTATGTAATTTATTACGCACATGGGGAAGGTGTGTTCATGTTCCAGTCCAGCTCAACACAAAAGGTGCAAGATATTAAGGTAAAAAAAAGTTTAGGGGGGTACTAGGAATCCCGTGAAGAAAAAAATGTGTAGTTGGAACTTTGGGTATAGAATAGGGGGTTAATTATGCATTTTTTCAAAAAATAGCAAATGGGAATTAATCCATATTCCGATGGGTAAATAATTCACTATTGAACCAGGTGCACCATTCAGTTTTTGTGGAGCATGGGTGCCAACAGATAATATTAGACTAATTTTAAAAAATACATACATAAAATACCTATTTAGCTAAAATATCCTGCGATCATGTGCCCCATAAACCACCCTATAAATTGTCCCATGTATTTACACCAACTCAATAAAAATATAAGGAAATTGCTTATATATGTTGATTAACACAAATGCTGCTAGAAACATGTCTTCAAAAACCATATCCAAACATGTAATTCTTACATATTAATATTAAATAAAAAGGAAAAACTAGGAGAAAGCCTTATAAATTCAGTCCACAATTTCTTTTTTCTTTCTTTCACCTCATGGAACTTGGCTTTATGAATCATCTCTCTAATCCATTCTTATTGAAAATGCGTACATGGAATGTGATGTTCCCATCATATTGAAAAAGTAGGAAATCAGCCTCCTCCAATTGTTGCTCTCTTGCAAATTTCTTCCACCCACCTGCATTGAAGAACAGCCCTTCTTCATCCTCTCTTAATTTCATGTTCCAATATTTGCCAGATGGTCCTTTTAGAATTGTTGTTTCTGTTGCTTCTTTTGTTATATGCTTCATAAATTCTGGTGGAATTCTCTACAACACAGGGAAAAAAAAAAGAATTCATGTTCTGGCATTTTTAAGTTTTTAGATGAAATAATTCGTACATTTTAATTTATCAATAAAAGTGTTTACTCATAGCAAATTAAGTTGAATTCAAGTTCCAACACCATCCTTCAACTAAGATATTTTTACATGTGTAATCCATGAGTAAGATCAAATAAGCACGTGAGAAGCACGTCGTATGGATCTAAAATAAATGAACAAAAATGTTTACTCTCTAATAACTTAATTATAGATTTAAAATCAATAAATAAAAGTGTTTACACGTAGCAATTTAAGTTTAATTCAAGTTTCACCTCCACGCGTCAACAAAGGCATTTCCCACATGCGTAACAAGGACGTGAGGAGCACATTGTATGGATAATATAAATAAAGGAAAGTATTTACGCTTAAGTTTACGAATATGATTTGTAAATCTGAAATAAATAAATAAAACTTCTCACCTCTCAAATTTATGAGATTTTGAACTTAAACAAGACTTTAATAAGCAACCAGATCTCTTAAAATCAAGTGATATATGTAAAACAAAAAGAAGATTTAATAGCAAGTAGTCTGTATTAATTAAAGGATTCAACTTTACCAGTTCTTCAACGTGAGGATCGAAAATAACCTTGTAAAAGCAAGGGCTATCATCTCTAGGAATGCTACTCTTTCTAACCATTTCCTCTGTCAGTTTTTAATTCTGGTGTGAACTTTAAGGTGACAAATCACTTATTAAAATGCGCCTTTTAATGGGATTGTGTAGCTTTGACTATAGCTTCTATAGGGATTGATAAAATTTGCTTATTTAGTACTCCTTCCGTGACTAATTTACTTTTGACACAACCATTAATTAGTGTGATAAAATTACCCTTTTGAAAAAATAAATTGAGTTTTTTCTTGATTATATAAATGAATACTTAATGAAATTAACTTGACAGATTATGGTCCAGATTTCATACATATGCTTTTTGGATTTCATCATTTAGTGACAGGATTGCTTTTCAACCTCCTCATTTTATTCTCCTATGGTTGCTGCTACATAATTTGTGAAATTATAAAGCAAATGGTTTGCATTCTTATTCAATCAATCAACTAAGCCTCACTTCCCGGAGTAATTTTGTTGGCTATATCGCTTGACGATCAGAATTTAAATGTGATGGATTTAGCATTCACGCTTTACCCTTGAACCCGTTACACTTTTGATTCGAAATTGATTTTCATATTCATGTACCTACACTTCGTATATAAAATGTTGGATTTAGTTGAACCCATGACTATATGCTACATTAACTACTGGCTATATGAGACAGTAGCACTCCCTCCGGTCCAAAATAAGTGATTTTTGACCTTCTTCTTGTGGTCTAAAATAAGTGATTTTTTCAAATTTCAAAAATGAATTAATTATTTTTTTTCCTGCATTGTCCTTGGAGTAAATAGTATTGGAATATGTGTTAGGAGTATTTATGTGAGATAGTAAAGATTAATATGCTTAATTCCATTGCTAATTAATGCGAAAAGGTGGATTTTTTAATATGTGTAAAACATTAAAAAATTACTTATTTTGGACCGGAGGGAGTAATATATTAATTGGTTTTTGCACTAGAGACTCTAAGTGAATATGCTCTCCGGTAAAGTTTAGATCTTTACATAAATAGCCGGCTGGATTCACTGTTTACTTTTTCCGGCCGGTATACATAGATATTATATATAGTATACACCTACCGGTTATTTTTAGTTTAAGTCGTTGAGCGAGCAGCTATTTAGGTTAATTCTTCTACATTTTATGCATGATTTTCAGAAATAAAATCAACATTACTAGATCTCTGATGATTGTACATACAAAATTACATTATTCTAAGAAGTAAAAGAACTCAGAGAACTCATATACACAAAAAGGAAATGAGAACAAGATAGTCAATGTTAAGCAGCTACGGAGTTCAGATTCCAAAACATTTGCATCAAATTACTAATATTTACATTCATGCACATCTTTATGCAGCAAGTTTCAACAAATATTCAGGAGGATTGTCGAAAACGGAGACCTTCAGTTCATTTGCATTGACAAGCTGAAAAACACAGACATCTCCTTCCTTAAGTTTGTTATCTTTCACAAACTGTTTCCACCCTCCACAGAAAGCATGGTATCCTTTTTGTAATATAAAATTCACTTTCCACTTTTTCCCCTCTGAATTACTCAGGATAACTGTTGTCTTATTGGCTGATTCTGAAAGTTGCTCACAGAAGGACTTTGGAACATACTGCATGAGGATCACTTGGTTAATAAAACATACGGAAAAGGATCGGATATACCCCTCTATTATCAAATATTGTTTAAATCTATCATACTTTCCGTTCACATATACCCTTGCCATCCATAAAAGTTTGAAATATACCCTATTTTAACGGACACGACACATGGCAGCCTCTAATAAAATTTCCCAACCCGTAGACCAAAAAAAACAGACTAAAACTCATGACTGACCGACTCGTTTCTGGGCGAAGTGCAGCAATAGCCACTTTTAAGCCCGTTATTTAAAATATATCTACAATTTATAATGTATTTAAAGATTAGCCAATTCACCCAAACTTCAGGGCTAAATATCTTGAATTTGGAAATTCAGGACTAAGTGTCCTGAATTTCTGAACTACTAGTAATTTAAAATTTAGGACATAAGATTTGAACTTCTTGACACAATTTTCGAATTTTAGGATATGAGGTTTAAACTCTAGGACGTCGTGTCCTGAAGTTTGCGCGAAATAGGCTAATCTTTAAATACATTATAAACCGTGAATTTATTTTAAACAGCATGCTTAAAAATGGCTACCTTGTGTCATTTCCGCCCCATTTCCCTCTTAAAACCTTTTAGTCTGGTTGGGGTTTTTTTGTTTCTGAATTAGAACATTTGATTAGAGTCTACCACGTGTCATGTCAGTTAAAATTAAATATGGGTTATATTTAAATCTTTGATGGGCGGTGGGGCCGGGTATATGTGAACAGAAAATATAACGAGGTATATATTTAAACAATATTTAAAACTTTGATGAACGATATATTTAAACAATATTTAAAACTTTGATGAACGATAGGGGTATATTATACATTTCATATAGTTTACTTACTTGTCACAAAAATCAATAAAGCATGGAATTAAATTAGTTTTAGAAAGTACTTACTATGAAACAGGACTTGTTCACATTGTAGTTTTTCAAACATTTCACAAATTGAGGAATATCTGGAGTGAGAAGGACCTTAGCTTTCTCAACTGCAACTTTTTTTCTTGGAGTTTCATGTTCTGAAGAAAACACAACATAGCACATTGAGTTAATTCAACTTAATAAGCTGTAATAAATCATAAAATTACAAATTAAAACACCAAACCTGTGCCATTTTCAATGTCCACATGAGTCTGTTTAGGGTTGTAAGGGTATTTTGGTGGCCTTTTCTGGTTCTTGAACGTATCAGCTTTTTGAATTTTGTCCATGCTTGTTGACTTCGATTCTCTTTCCAGTCCATTTTTGCTGAAAATTCTTACTGTAAATTGTAGAGCTCCGTCGTATCTAAACACTAGAAATTCCCCATCTTCTATATGGTTATCTTTGTGGAATTTCTCCCAACCTTGGTGTATAAGCAATCCATCTATATCAATGTGTAATTTTACATTCCAAATGCCTCCAGAAAGACATTTCAATATTGCTTTATCAGGTGAATCTTCTGAAATATGCCTTAGAAAATGGGCTGGTATTCTCTGCAAATTAAGAGAGTGAGAAACATTGGATGTGTTTGGTACAACGGAAAATATTTTGCAAAAATGTTCTCTAAAATACCTTTTTAGGGAACATGGTTTCCCTGACTTTCGAGGCAGTCGTTTTCCATCACAATTATCTCAACTTTTAACTTTATATTACAGCAATAACCAACACTTAATCAGTCTTACTCGGAAAAAATTTCACAATACTATACAATTTTCTAAATGTATTATCAATCTCTTGCACAAATATAGAGTAAGCTTGCGTATAATAAAGAGAAATTACCAGCTATGTCTATTTAGAAGTAGCTCATTACAAAAATTGATCAATTGATAAAATATTACTAATATTAGCCAAAATGGTCAATTAGCTATTTGTAGCAAAAAAAATCAAATTTTTACTTTCTTTTAAGTGGGTGCTATTAGAATAGATTGGGTATATCCTAAGGAGCTTGAATCTCAGTTTTGGATGATTTGGTGAAGTTTTGAGGTGGTTTGAATTGAAAATTCGAAGTAAAAACTGAATATGAAAAAAAATGATACGTGTATCACACTGTGTATCACATATGTATCATATTTGTATCGATTGTGTATCACATGTATATCCATGTATATCTGTGTGTGAGATACATGCGTGATACATGTTTGATACATGTGTCACAGAAGAATTTTTTGACATCGATTTAATTATGCATTTTGATACAAAACCAGTCCAAATCACCTCCAATCTTCCTCAAATTTTGTATATTGACTTATCTATATGTTTTCAATGAATTTCGACTATACCCATTAAAAAAATTCCTTGTTTGTTTCGATTTTTGGAATATTGGCTAGAGGTTGGTAAGTTGAAACTTATATGGGACATTTCTGTAAGTTTCCCTATAATAAACCCTTGTGATCCGGTCCTTCCTCGGATCCCGCGCATAGCGGAAGCTTAGTGCACCGGACAGCCCCTTTTTTTATTATCAATCTTTTATACTGTTTTTTTCAGGAAAATATTTTTCACCTTCTAGCCAAACATCACCACCACCACCACCACCAACAACAAAAACAACAATAAAAAAAAAAAAAAAATTCCGTGTAATCCCACAAGTGGGGTATGTGGAGGATAATGTATACGCAGACCTTACTCCTATCTTATGAAGATAGATATACCGTTTCAGGTAGACACAACAACAAGATAATAGGGCTTCAGTGGCGACCCAGGATATTGTGCAAGCGGGTTCAATCTTAAAAGTATATAACTTTAGTCGTAAAATAGTAATTGTCAAGTGGGTTCAAATAAATATTTATACAAAATTTACACAGCTTTAATCCTAATTTATACATATACACAGTATTATTTTTTTGTGAAGCGGGTTCAGTTGAACCCGCTAGGCACCACTTGGGTCCGCCACTGGGGCTTCTAGCCAAACACCGAAAAACATTTCCAAGAAGATTTTTTGATAAATGACTTTTTGACACACTAAAAACACCCCAAGTAGCAGTTCATATAAAGATCGACAGAAAGAAGCTAGGGAGCATATTAAAGTAGAAAAACAAAGAGAAAAGTAGACATATATATGCTTGTAAAATGATGAAGAGAAGAAGAATATTACCAGTTCACTCTTGACTGTAGGATTAAAAATCTTGAAGAAGATAGCTCTTCTATCTATTTTAAATGAGGTTTTTTCCATCATCACAAAAGCAGTTGCACTGTTCTTTTAACAACAAGTCTTTAGAGCTAGAATTAATTTACAAGAGCTACAGTTTTTATATCAAAAAAAAATTAAAAGAGTAGTGCAATAATGCCTTACCTACATTACACACAGTTTTCTTATTAAGTTATCATGTAATGAAGATTATAAGATGCAAAATTAAATACAAAGGAAAGTATGAAGATGGCAAATTTTCTCAAAAGGAGATTAAAGAAAAAGTACTAGAAGAGGTTGTTGATAGTGATCTGATTCACATAAATGGAGGGTAGGACCGACCTTACAAGAAAAATATGGAAAGTTGTTAAAAATAGTACTGTCTGCAATACATTAAAGGATGGTAGGATTCAGGAACTATACAGAGCAAACTGATGGTTTGACACCAACAACAATTTTTTGGCGTTTACAGCTTGGAGTGTAAGTAGGAGAAGCCAGCCATGTTATATTCTAAAGAGGATTTTCACATGCTAGTCATATCCCATATAGCGTCTACAACATGATAAACTTTTTGAATTCATTGGATTTAACTATTATACCTTGTAATTGGCTTTTAAGTGACTTCCTAAATTAATAAAATTCTTTACATGTTGACATTTGGTGACCAGTGGCGGATGCTCGTGGTGGCAAGCGAGTTCAACTGAACCTGCTTCGTCAAAATATAATATTGTTTATATGTATAAATTACGATTTAAGTTGCATAAATTTTATATAAATACTATTTTATTTGAACCCACTTGACAACTACTATTTTACGACTAAATTTATGTACTTTTAAGATTGAACGCGCTTTGCACAAAATATTGGGTCCGCCACTGTTGGTGACAATTGGTGAATATTTACACATCAATTCACTTAAAAATCAATCCTAGGTACATGTCTACGTTAAGTATGGATTAATAGCACGGAAGAAGAAAAAAAAACTGACTGCAGCCAATCAAATTGCATATAAACTTACTTTCCTCTTTCTTAAACTTTTAAAATTTTATACAGTAACTGTAAAGGATTTTTACACAATCTTATCTTGTAGTTGCGGATAAAAGTTTTACACAATCAGGCAACTATTACTATTGAATGTGAGTAAAATCTAAGAAGGTATGTAGCATGCTTCAATAGGCCTAAACTACGACTTCTTTTTAAAATTTATACGGCTAAAATGAGCTAAAATCAATTCCTTCATTCTTCCATTCCTAAAGGTGTAGTTACAATATCCGTTGAATTGTTACTGCGCAGTCCTAGCAATTAGTTGCAAATTTTCAGAAAGTAATTGAAAGGCCCAAGCCTGTTACAGTTATGTAGAACCAGGTCAAAATAGCACGGTATAGCCAATTTTTGCACTGGTCAATCAAAAATAGCCAGCATTTACCGAGTCATTGAAAAATAGCCACTATTTTGCTGCAACATAGACCGGTCCCGTATAATATACGGGAGTTCGGTGCATTTGTGTACGAACTCCAGCATATTATGCTGGACCGGTATACTTTGCTGACTCCTGTATAATATACGGGAGACTGGAGCACTGATGCTCAAAACTCCATTATATTATACTGGTCATTTATACTTGCTGGAACTCCAGTATATTATGCGGGAGTTCCAGCATAATTATACTTGAACTCCCGCATATTATACGGGAGTTCCAGCATAGTTATCCTGGAACTCCCGTATAATATGCGGAAGTTCAAGCATACTTATGCTAGAACTCACGTATAATATGCGGACGTATTTTTCGGATTTTAAACAGCATTTTCGTTCAGATTTATCTTTACATGAAAAGTGGCTAAATTTCGATTACTTTTGAGAATGGGCTATTTTTGAATGACCAGTTGTAAATTTGGCTATTTTTAAATTTCTCCCAACCAAAAGCCCAGTAGTATAATTTTCCCGGGGGAAAAAAATCAAAAATAGTGCTATTCACAACTGGTAATTTAAAAAGAGAAATTTTCATAAAGCACTACCTTTTAGTAGGAATTAGCCATCTATAAATATCATTTGCTATATTACGGAATATAAATACCTTTTCTGTGGTTATAAGATGTATTTGATGTATTTAAACTATTGAATTCATGAATACAATAGCAAAAATAGGCGTGAATCAGGGAAGTCCAGCTAATCAGTTATTGTATTCGAGTGTATTCAACTGTATTTATGGAGTGAAACATTGGATTACAGCTGGACAAATTATTGTAATCGCATGTATTCACGGCGTGAAATAGGGGATTACACTATTTTTAAAATGGAAAGTGAATCAAGTAACATAATAGACTCCTAATATAACTCAACAAACTCAATTATAACACACAAATTTTGTATTTTTCAGTTATAAAAAAAATTCTCAACCACAAATACAATGAAATAGATAGAATACAGAGGGATACATTAAAATACAATGAGAAAAAAAGACACTGAATACAATGAAATACATGGAATACAACGAGATACATTGAATTACAATGAAAACAAAGATAGTGAATACAATGAAATACAGCGAGATACATTGAAATGCTCTTAAAAAAAGGTAACAGAATCTTCAAATTGCTCAACTCCAAACTTCAGACGACCTATTTTAGTCGACAATTTTTCGACGACTCATCGGATTCCGACCATAATTCCATAAGCTGAGGTATTTTACTTATGGCATCTACAGTACTGGCGAAGTCAAATAATCCACTACACAACTTTGATTTTCGTCAGAAAAAAATGGAATAATCGTCATCATCAACACTGCTGCTCATCCAAGCTGGATATTCGGAAAGCAGTGTGTTTTCCTGGTGCTTCAAATCTCATGTTTTCTCAATTCAACAAGGACAACTTACACGATTCTGCAGTGTGTCTAAATCTGAAATTTCCCTTAAAGCCTTCAGGAGAGGATTGCCAATCTCCGGTTTTCACTTGGGAAGTTCCTTTAGGAATGGAGTTTAGGACCAATGCAACAACTAGACTACTTCCATCAACAACTAGAAACTTTGGACAAACGATGCTGCTCATCCAAGTTGTCGGCGGCGGCTCAGTTCGATGTGTGAATCCTTCGCGTGGTTCGTTAGTCATAAAGGAGTGATTTGCCGTGATTGCTCGCCGGTCACTGATCAGTGATCTTGTTTCATCGGCACTAGGTTATGACTCTTTAACGGGATGGGAGAAGAGAATGAGATGTATCAAAGTAGAGAGAGAAAGAAAATGGTGTAACTGATTAATGTATTTAATGGCTTAGGGCTAGGAGATAACTAAAATTAAATATTTTGTTATAAACATTAAAAGGTATCTATAGATATTTTTTTTTTTAAATGGTATTTATTTAAAATAAATAACGTGTTAACATTTGCTATAGGAGGTAAAAAATTCATTTAAAAATGAAAAAATTACTCTCATTGTCAGTTGGCTCAACATTCTCACAAAATTGGGCCTATATTTTCCCTTCTTACCCGGTATGGCCCAGTTTATACATAAGTTGAAAAATTATTTTCATCGATTAGCCACATTACTGTCACCACTCTTTTTCTTTATACGGAGGAATTTTTTCCATTCCCAAATTAGTTTTCTCTTTCAGATTTTCTCCCCACCCCTCTTTCTCTTTCATTTTCAATTCGCTCTTGCTCTTTCTCTGTCTCTCTGGCAAAATAGTCGAGTTCTTCTTCAGATTTCCTTGCTCCGTTCATCTGTATCTTCTTCTTCCACAAAATAACACAGTTGAACAATCCACACCGGATCTATCTTTTGTAGTCTTTTTCTTTTCGATTCAGTGCTCTCCTTTTATTTTTGGTAATGTTTCCTCCTCCTCCTGCTTCTTCTTCTCACTTTTAATGACTTTTGAAGGGAGGAAGAATGATGTATATGTTGTATATAACTATATATACTTTGTATAATCATGTATAGCCATGTATATTTGTGTGTATTCTCATAGTTATACAGAATTATACATGATTATACATAAGTATACAAGATTATACATAATTATACCACTTAAATAATTGTAAAAAAAATTATCTTCAGATAGTGTGTATTATTATATATTTATGTATAATTAGCGACTATGTATAACAATGTATATAAGATGTTTAATAATGTAAATTTTTATTTTTTCCAGTGAAATAAGAATTTCCTTTACAAAACTTTGAATTTTGCAACAAAAAAAAAATTAAAATTATAGACTTTAAGGATGAATATATTGTTTACTTCAACTTCCTGATATTGTGAATTTTAGGAAATGCTATACAGAGGGAAGTAAAAAATAAATAAGAATGAAAATGGAAAAAAGGAAAAGATAAAAATGAAAGAAAAAAGCGAAATCTGATTTAGACGTGATTATGGGTGTAGTTGACGAAGTTCAACGAAATTTGTGAGTTTGACTTGTTTTCATAAAATTGATTATGTTTGTGGGCTACCGGATGAAAACCGTATTTGTGGGTTAGGCGGGTGAAAAGTACTTTCTCCAAGTGTATTTTCATGTAAATATCATAGCTTCAAAAGTAATCAAATTTAGCCACTTTTGTATGTAAATATAAAATATAAACAAAAACACCCTTAAAATCTAAAAATTTACAGCATAAACTTTTTTACATATGAAATTCCAACGTAATATGGAGTTAGGAAATTTTAAAATATGAGATTCCAGTAAAATATACTTGAATTTATTTTACTTGAATTTTATAATGTGCTGGAGTTCCAACATAATATGCTGGAAGTTTATACGCAGGAACTCCATAATCCATCATATTATGCTAGAATTTTCCGTGTTTCAACTAGGATATTTTTGTCCAGATTATATCTCCACATATAATTAATGACTATTTTTCAATGACTTTATAAAAATTAGCTATTTTTAGATTACCAGTCCGAAAACTGGCCATACTATTTTCACAATTTTCCTCCGTCACAATCAGACTTTAGCCCCAATAGATCAAAGGAAAGGTCAAGGAGCCAGCAGCAAAAACCAAGAGAAGATATTAAAGCAAAATTTGGATTCATAATGAAGTGAATTTAGTACGGCTAGCATCAGCCCGACTGGTTATATGTCATCCAGTTGAGGTGGTTCCAAATGAATATACAAGACTGCACACCAAAACCGACTACTTTACAGATTCTAATGCACACTTTGTACAGTAAGAAGCAAAAGTAGAGCATTTGCTCCTACTTTTGGCATCCCATAAAAGAATTTCCTGCAGTCCAAGATCCTATACTGAAAATAAAAATTAATTTGATAAAATCAAGTCACTAAGTTTCCATACCCCTGCCTAGATCCGCTCTCCTTCCCAGCTTTACAGGAGAATTTGGAATCTATAGCCAGAGAATTGAGTTAAACGAGCTCATTAACTTTTCTTTAATCACGTAGCGCATTAATGGAGTTACTGAGAAAGAGAAAGTGTCACAGCCTATACAGGTTGAGCTTGTGCCTTTTCATGGATATCCTTCACAACATCCCTCAGCTCAGGGAAGACTGATATGAGTACAAGTTCAAGGACACCATATGTAAGCTGCTTTAAACAGATGGTAGACTGCACATTCAATTCATTGGTCATTGTTAGTTCAGCGGAAAACATGTAAATAGGAAACCAATGTTCTCGCAGTGAGTCTTTACCTGAAGGAAATAATACAAATCTCTAGCACAACGTCTGTACTGCTTGTGCCCAATTAAGCTGACCAATGTGGCGGGAGCACCATCTAAGAATTTAAAGAGGAACTAGTTAATAATTTCATCCCTGGCCCTCTCAAGGCTGGGCAGCTAAATCCTAACTGTCTGTGAAGCCCCCCCCCCCCC
>MU731334.1:40716-84875 GCA_026770625.1 Nicotiana glauca
ACTAAGTGAACATGAACCACCCGGTGGAAGTAAGGAATTGCGTGAATCAATATTGAGCAAGAAATCTACTACTTGCTAGCTGAAACAATTTTTTTAAAAAGAAACAACAATGGGAGACGTTTTTTACTTCTGCACAGTCAATTACATAAAAGAATAGAAAATGGCATTTGTACAATAGGTAAGAACGTAATGCTGGCAGTTCATGCACAATCGAGAGCACACTTACCATAGAGCATCTTTTTCACATCACTTGCTCTACGAGTAGCCTCAAGCTGTTCCTCAAAAGATCCTGCCTTAGAGACCTTACTTCCTACAGGTTGTCCCGTAGTTCCTTGATTTGGTTCGAGATTGTTGATTTCAACTGGATTTCTTAATTTTATGAAGAAAATGCCATTCGGCCAGAGAACCTAGGAACCACATCAGCAACAGACCCAAAAAGTCACTACCAAATGATCCTTCTACATAACTTCCTCATTTTATAATCTTAAAGTAGCACAATTATGACACAAGTGAAAGTCGAGAAAAAAGCCAATAAGCAAAGAAATTAAGATGATATAGCCAAGTTCCATATATTATGGGTATAGAATGTTCCATTATTTTAGTTGACTAAACCACATTATAAATCTTAGTCTAAAAAAACATTATAAAGCTTGCAAACAAATATAAAGGTGCATGCTTCTCAACAATTTATGTTGCAGCACAAAGTAACAATCCTTTCCCCTGACATTGATTTCCAAATGCTGTTCTCTTTCCATCAGATAGCTATTTTCATATATGCCACATCAAATTCAAAATAAGCATTGCAGTAAGACATACTATTTACAGAAGTTGCAGCAATTATAGATGGCAGACTTTGAAATCTATTAAGGAAAAGACTTAGCTGTAAGTGTCATGCTAAATGATTCAAGTACAACATTAAATACATTAAAATAATAACAACAATACTATCACCATGTTCAAAAAAAAAAATAAGTTTATGATACCAAGATCAAAGATCGAATTATCAAATATTGACGAATTGCCACATCCATTTATTTTATAAAAAACTCTCAAAGAGGAAATCCATGGGTGTAAAAAGATTTGAGGCATAACATGTCAAAACTCCCTAAAGGGAACCTGCACTAAGGTTGCTAAAAAGGGACTGTGCACCATTGTTTCCTTTTTGGAATTACAAACTATGTCTCTTCACCAATCAACAATATTTTCCATTTGTCATTTAGTTAATGCAATCAGTAAATAATATAACTTCAGAAGCAGAAGCCAAAAAGAATTTGGCTTCGGATGTAAGCAATTAAGGCGGAAAAGATATATCCGAAAACTAAATGCTTACATCCTTAATCCATCTGATTCCCTGAGCAATAACATCCTCTCTCCGTAGCCAATGGATTTGCCTTAACAGCCAATCATCAATAGCGTCCTCCATCATTAACTGCATTATTTCCTTTGATATCCAAAATACTTGTCTTCTGCAAGAACAATAATGGCTATGTTAGATGTTCTTTAATGATGGCATATCATGGAAATAATATGCACACAAGATATCTTTCATGCAGTGTCAGCGGTTTTAAACTTGCAATAAAGTTAACACCAAGCAAAGCAATAATGCAGAGACAAGAAAAATGGGGAATGTAGTTGACGGACATACAAACCCCTATATTTAATGTGCTGGCAGCCAGACAGGGATGTATTAATAAAAAGCAGGGTTATTTTGGAGAAACAAAAAGTAGATACATTGCTAACCTGCTACATGAACCTACTACCTTCATGTCGTAGGTCAGGAAAACATAAATATTAAAAATGTATAGATGTTCATTAAAACCATGTCAAAATCTGTGATGTCCTGGATCATCTCCTTCTCTCCTTTCATGTATTCCATTTGAAATATTGTGCACGCTTTAGTAGTTCAGCTTATCAGGATGGAAGATTTTAGTTTTGACATAATTACAAATCAAATTCTAAGTCATTTTAAGGAACCAAATTAAGCATGAAGATGTTAAAGATGGATGATGAAACCGGTTCAATAGTTAAACTATTAAAGAGAAGTTAAACGTAGGAAAACAGTTCACAATTTGATACTAGGAGGGAATACAATAGGAAGTAGAGAAGTACAAAACATGTTGTTGTCACCTTAGCCAGCCTCGTCTATTCAGCTGAAAAATCTTGTCCACCAAATTCAAGATAGGTACACTTAAATTGGGCGGTGTCCACTGAAAGAAGAAAAAACCATGAAAATGAGTGAGTAAAACTGAAGCATGTGAATCACCCCTCGGATGGAAGGAGAAATATATCAGAAGAAATACTATTGATATCATTTGATCAGAAGGTTGACAAGAACAAGAAGATGGATATACCTCGGGTGGCACTCCAGCTGGATCCTCTTGTTGACGGGGAACTACTGCCAAACATGAGTCTGGAAATCCTCCAGAACCGTACTTCGAGTCAGCCACTGAGCTTCTCAGCTCTTCGTCACATTTAACCACCCGAGGAGGGAATCCTTTTGAATTCAACTCATTGTCCGAATGCCACCCATTAGCTTCTGAACTAGGTCCTACTTCCTCCTGCCCATGGCTTCCATCTTTATCACCATCATCATTGTCAGAAAAGCTATTAAGTGACTCGGAGGTACTTTGTGTTAAAGCCAGTTTATTCATTTCCTCCACATTCCAGGACAAATTTCTGTCTGAAGTAGAGGTAGTAGGTTCATAAGAAGAAGATGAAGGAGAGCCAACAACTTTACGCATCAAACCGTCAGAAACGCCTTTGAATTGACGCACAATATCATCCACAGCATCATCCACGTTAACTGTTGCCACAAAGTATAAGTTCGGTCAGATTTTAACAAACTAAGTATCTACCATACACTAGGTAACTCACTCATTATGTTCATGCTTAAGCAATCAGAGAAAGAGAAAGAAGTATAGATTAAGGTTAAAGAACAGTCATCATTAGTAGTTATTCACTAAGCTGACAGATTGAGTGTGACATTAAAGCTTCTTAAGCATTGGTACACCACAAAGGTTTCATTAGTGAACATTTAACAATTGCTCACTTAAATCCCTACACAGAAAGCCAAAAACCTTTCCTAATAAATAGCCTTGAAAATAATCCATCCTCCACCTTATTTTTTATGCATGAAAATGATTTTATCCACTTTAGAGGTGGTGCCAAAATGGTCCAAGAAAGGCCAAGAAGAGTAAAATGAAGAGAAGAAACTTTGGCCGAGAAACGGCATAAGACTGCCCTGCTGAGGTCTATCAAGATTGCAGCAGTTCAAGTTTGAGCATCCAACCCAAACCTTAAGACATAAATGAAGTTGTCAAAGACCTTATAAACTTAATTGGATCTCACCATATACTCGACACGTGTAACCGACTCTAAGGTTCACTCATGTATTTGAATGTGGACTTACAAGTGCGAGAATGACCTACAAAGGTATGCTCAAATATCATGTGAGTGAATGATAAAAGAGAAAGATATATTGATAGCTTGACAATTCACTGAATAGAAGACATTCCTATTTAAAGGTGTCAAACATAATACACATGGTGTACTTGTCCTACACGGGGAAATATCTAACTTAAGAACTTAACTCTTTCCTAACAAAATTCAATGAGCAACACGACTGGAGATGATAATGTGAAGAAAAGTATCACAATGTTTTGCCTCACACTGTGATTTAATTAGCACATCACTCTGTTCAAACTAGCTTTACAATTTAGCAAAACGGACTCCCAAACTCACTACAAGAATATTGCATTTTTTGCAGTTGGAATCAGACATCCACACTGCATCCTATGTGAAGAAACATGGTACAAGTTATTCTGGTCTTCACGGGAGATTTATTATTACAATCATCAACAGGAATACCCACAGCACTCCATGTCTACAAGTATATAGATGTCAAAATATCCAAATGGAAACACCACTCATCATCACATAAATAAAGAACACAAACATGCTGGTTGAGAGAAGCTGAAGTACCTGCCAGTGTTCTCATCACTGAAGAAGATTTTCCAAAGGAGTAGTTCTTCATAGACACATATCAGGTATTAGTTTGGTTTAAAACAGCCTAGATCTGTAGGAAATAATGGTAAAAGACCTAACAAACTCCAAGAAAACATACCTTGGAAGAGGCACTGAGAAAATCCCACACTTCATGTTGCTCAGCCACATTGGCAATTGACAAGAGATCCTGTTGGAGAAAAGAGCATCTAAAGCAACCAGAAGGCACAAAATATTCCAAATCGATATAAAAGCAGTACAGAACCGTACTTGCAGATATTTGTCAAGCTGAATGCAACGATGATGAACGAATGCATCTTCTGTACTTGATGAAAATATCCTCTTAGGAGGCAAATGTAACGTGTAATTAGGAATATCCTTCAGGTGTCTATGCAATCTCTCGAAGTTCCTATATCTGCTTAAACGGCACCCCAATAGGATGATATCAGCTAAACAAAGCCAGAGCGAAAGTTGAGAAAAGAACTTGTTCAGTGTTTAAAGGAACTTCTTTAAATGCAATAAAAATCCTAACACAATAACATGAATTCAAGATGTTTTTAGATGACAAGGCACCATTAAGTAGTTAAAGTATGACCATAGAAACAATACCTTCTCTTTACGAACCAAGTGTTATTATTGGCATCAGTAACCGCAATGGAATATACAGCAAAAGATTTTGACCCCAGCTTCTCAAAATATGCACCCAAAACCTAGGGGAGGAGGAAACAGTAGTGAGCGACAAGAATCTTAAAAGGCAGAAGTCAAAGTAAGGACTTGAGACATAGCTCATGAAGTTAATTATACAACACCACACAAGTTTTTAATTTCTTATGAGCCAGTTTGACCTCTTGGGAAATATATGTTGAAGTATGAGGAAAAGATTGAGGAGAATGCACATACCCTGCATTTCAGCTTTGGACGATGATGTCCCTCACCACGAATCATCATGTCTGAAGCACTCATAGTGCTGGGTACTGCATTGTTTCTCCTATATTCTGCACTATAGAATTCTGATATAATGGATCCACCACCATTGCTCATAAGCAAATCTTCAGTATTTGATTGGATAACTAAATCAGATGTACTATTTGATCTCTTCAGCCTAGTCTTAGCCTCATATGCAACAATGGCAGAAGCATTGTCAACATCATAGGAAATTCCTCCCTTGGATGGCATGTCCTTTTTCAGTTCTTGAGACAAATGCAGGGCATGACTTCTCTGATTATGTTGTTGATGTGGATCGTGCTGTTTATCTTCCATTTTCATGACTACTTCAGACTTCTGAGTTGGTAATTCTTTCCCCGCATCTTTTCCACTGCTTACTGTAACCTTTACTCCAGGAGCCTGAATTCCTCCCGAGGCAGAATACTTTTGGATTTTTTTCTTATAATTTCTGCCGATTGCCCACATGTTTTCAAGATTTTCAGGCATCAGAACTTCTGTTCTTCTCTGGGTAGCTGCTTCAAGGACACGAGCCCAGTCAGCAGGCCTTGGATGATTAGCCTCATCTTGAATCGAACTAGAAATTGAAATTCCTGCATTAGCTGATGATTGCTCTCTTCGATGGTCATATTGGCAGATCGAGGCATCAGTCCCTTGATTCTTGGTAGGTCCTTTCTGTTTATAATCAGTTTCTGAACATTTTACAGTGTCTGCAGCAGCACCTTGATTGCGATTGTGGCTTTCTGCTTTAGTCGATTTACCATCGCCGGACTGCTTACACCCCTCATCATTATATGCAAGGAATATGTATTCAATCAATTCATTAATATACCTGCAAGAAAATACATCAAGTCCACAGCAAATCAGTGATAAGTTGATAAGGAACAGGTAATTGAAATAGAATAAGCCAGATTGATCAACCAAAACACAAGAAACTTAATGAACTGCAAGAAACTTCCCTTTACACAAAGCAAGGCAGTGTTTTATATTTAGAGAGGGAGATGCAGCTAGGATAAGATGTCCTCGATTCACATTATCAAGAGAATCGAACACCAACACGATCATAACTTTTTATTGAACATATTCAACAAGTACGTGGCATTATAAAGGATAAACTAAAAGTATCATTTATTACTGAGATCTGAAAGGGATATTCGTTTGTCTTTCAGATTGATTAGAAAGTCGCACAAGGACAAAGATATGTGTTTGAAATGTCCTTGAGGCAATAGTTCCCTAGATAGACAAAGTGACTGGTTAAGCAACCACTAGACCTTTCAAGTTCTCGTTTCCATGAGGATAACACAAAAATGCTCTGTAAATTGTACAAGTTCTTTGAGCTTCATCCGATTGTTTCAATTCAAATAACTTATCTATGTAAGCTGAAAACATATACTGTGTGCCTCTGACCTAAATCTTCCTCCTCCTCAAACACCAATGCACTAACAAAAAATGGAAAAAGAAAAGAAAACGAAACAGAAGCTAAACCCAAAAATATGCTGAGGCAGGAGGGTGAAAGGCGAGTAGAAGAAAAGACTTTGACTTTCCTTGGTGTAAGCATCCATCTATAGAAGAAGTCATTTTCATCTCTCTCCCAGCCTCTTCCTTTTTCCTTTTGTGTGTGTTCGGCAAACAGCCTCTCTACCTCCACGAGGTAGGGGTAAGGTCTGCGTATACACTACCCTCCCCGGACCCCACTTGTGGGATTTCTCTAGGTATGTTGTTATTGTTGTTGTTTGGGTGGAGCGGATCAGGATCCTCTCTTGTTTTTTTTCCAATCATCTCAGTACTCAAAAAGAAATAACATATAGAATCAGGAATAGAGCAAAAAAGAATCATCAAGAACTTTCTTAACCATAAAGAATGACCAAGAACAATCCAACCTTTGGACTAGCTGACTTAGTCGTTCAAGTGTAATATATTGATGACATTCTAAACATAAATACTCAAATTTCATAGCTATGCAGACCCTGATATAATGACCAACAGTCACTCTGAATCTAATATATTCCACATGAAAAACATAAAAAATACCCGATACCCCTAATTGTGGAGGTAGCACAATGCATCTTAGCTCTCACCGGCAACATTTAGTCATTTACTGTACAAATAAGGGACTAATCAAAAACTTTAGATCTTACAATCAATTAGCAGCTATAAGCCTCCTCCTTCTATAATAATGCAAACTATACATATAACCTTCTATTTTGCATGGTATAAACCTAGACAACTGAAAGCATAACAAATATACATTAGACAAAGTTTTGTATACTGAGAACTAGTGGTGGCAAAATGGTTAAAAGAAAACAGTTTACCACCCATATTATCTACTAAAAAATGGATTAGATAATGAACTTTTTAAAAACGGGTCAAATATGGATAAGAACCATATTATCCATTTAGAAAATGGTTAACCAATGGGTTTAACTTTTACATTTGTAAAGCCTCAAATTGGGGGTTTCTCAAGTTTGGGAGACTAGGAATTCTCCAAAAATTATCATATTCAAGAAGTCATGAATAATATGGTTATTCGCCGGTTAGCCCGTTTTTTATCCATATTAATTACTCCCTCTGCTCCAGTTTATGTGAATCTATTTCCTTTTTTGTCTGTTCCAAAAAGAATAACCCTTTCTAAATTTGGTAACAATTTAGCTTAAACTTACAATTCTACCCTTAATGTGAAGCTTTTATAACCACACAAATACTCTAGGTCCCTTTTTTAACTTGTTTAGGACAACAAATTCCAAAAGTCTTCATTTTTCTTAAAGTCCGTGCCTAGTCAAACAGGTTCACATAAATTGGAACGGAGGGAGTATTAAATATGGGTCGGTTCGTATAATTTATCCGTTTTTCATTACCCGTTTTTTACCCGAACCATATCCGACCCGACCCGCATGTTTGCCACTTCTACTGATAACATTGAATTTTGATGATACACATTTGTAAGAGATTAACTCACCCAGGGCTTGCAAGATTCAGAAGAGGCTGTACCACTAAAGAAGTTAATAGTTCTCTGGCAATACATCGAACTAAGGGGCTTTGTGCTTCCCTGGGTCTTAGCACAACAGCTAAGATTCCACCAATGAGCCGTTGAAGTACCTATAAAAGAAGCATTAGATAGCATGCCAAGTATGCCAACTGAGAAAGAGACAATTTTTCCATCAGAACACTCCACTCACACCTTGTACTCACTCTCAGCTGATATCAAAGCAGGGTGAAGTTCTTTAGAGACCAACAGATGGTGCTTCAACCTTTCATCCCTTTCTTCCGAAGACAATGTACCCATGACATCCACGCCAATAGCTGTCTGGTTCCTGCGGAAAAGGTCTAGGTGATCTCCTATCAGGTCCACCACATCCCTAAAGAATTAGATAACTTGGTTCAATTGCCGGTGACTCAAAATCAGTACAGCAGTCACGAATTTGAGAAACAACAGATAGAATAAAGCAAGAATTATGTTTAAGAATGGATGGGAGCAACAAATCAAGGAAATGCCCCACCCTGCCCGTAGAGGAGTGGAAGAGAGTGGGTATGTGGGAAAATGGACACAAATGAGGGACTGTATTCTTTCATGACTAAGTTATTGCCAATGTAAAATATAGTTCACAAATAGGATTAACAAGTGAACAGTGAGACTAGTCAGCGCAAAAGCATCTCTTAAACCACTTCATATTTTCTTTTGTAAATTCTTTGGCTATGTAAGATGACTTTTTTATTTAAATTCAATTCTCTCAAGCATTGCAACAGCAATTAAAATCTCAGAAAAAAGTTCCCCATTCCCAAAACTAGTAACCTTTAAGGAAGAGACGGGATGGGCCGGTCATGGGGATAGGTGTTCCCTGCCCCATTGCCATCTCTATTTGAGTCAGAGAAATGACAGGGAAATAAATACCTTGTCAACAGTTCTACAAGGTTAATTCCTTTCACTCTTCCAGATATTTCACCAAGGACATCCATGATTATTTCATGTATCAGCTCTGGTGCCTCCCTGTCAGGTGTAATATCCGAGTACCACAAATCAATCACAAAATCATGCAAAACCTTGTCAATGAACTCCTCTGCTGCTGCCTCTACAAGTGGAGAACCAATTTTCCTCTTCCATTTCAGTGTGGGTGGTGAGGTAGAAAGTCGACTATCATTCGCAGATAGCTGCTTCTTTTCTAAGTGTGCCAAGTATGTTGGTGGCCGCACATTCCGAACTTTCCAACGGAAGTCCACTTCATTAAACAATATCCGGAATCCAAAAACCAACAGTACAGCTATAGGTAGATTCATCCACATCGATGTACTTGTGTCTGCGATCAAGAGTTGAATCCAAAAACAATCATAATGCAACAATAGAGAGCAAATTGATGGTTGTGGCAAACAATTTACCAGAAACATTGCACGGAAACTCAGAATTAAGTATGATAAGTCAGTAAAGAGACTCAAAGAAAGATTGGTTCTTGCCATACACAGGGTGGTACTGGTAACAAACTTGCAAATTCATCCACCTTATTTCCCTTTTCTTTATCCCCTTTTTCATGAAAAATTTGATGAAAGCTACCAAATCTGTGACCCATCTGGCCATCTCCAATTATGCAGCTAATATTGGGTTCACATTTTATGACAACCTCTATGTTCTAAATCTTATGATTTGATACTGGAATGAGACTTTTAACCATGGTCACAACAAACATCTTTATAGTCTAGCTTTTTTTGTGCTTTCAGAGTCATCTGCTAGACAAGCAACAGTCTTCCGTGAATAACTGTCTTTGTTAGCCCTTTTCTTATCAGGTAAGGATTGTTAGCCCTTTTTTTTATAAGTAACTTCATGAATAACTCTCTTTTGGCCCAGGAAGTAAGATCAAATATATATGTAAACCAGACACGAAATAGACTAGACTTTAAGTGACAATAAGGGTGCCTTAGTGCGAGGCAGGCTGTTCACAAGAAGCCAATACAAGTTCTCCCTTCTAACACATCTCACTAAAGGTAACTCACTCAGTAGCAGGTAGATAAATAACTTTTTTTTAAGTTCCACATGTAATTCCTTTGTTGAAAAAATAAAAACAAATTAGAAGTAGCTGAAGTGGTCAATGGAACCACACACCAAAAGACTAAACATATCATAGCAAAACAAAAAGGACAAAGAATCAATAATTTGAGAGTTTTTCTTTTGAATTCAATCTCGCACAGATTTGAGTTCATTTTTAAGCATTTTCACTATAGTGGCATAACCAGCCCAATGTAAAGCTCCAACAAACTTAGAAAGCAATGTCTTAATCTTCAGTCATAAAATACTACTCGAGAACACCACAAAAGAACATAATAAAAGAGAGTTTAAGTTATATACACCGTCATTGTAAGCAATTGTTTACACTATCACGCCATCCAAATGATATCTGCAAGTCTCCTTAAAATGAGGAATTTGTAATCTTGAAAAATAAGACAAGTTACCTCTACAAGACCTGATGGTGTAAAAATTGCTTACATGTATACAACTTAAACTCAATTAAGAAAGAGTCTTTTCAGGGCCATTGATCAAAGGAACGCCAAAAAACACGTATGAAATTACTGTGATCAAAACAGTGAAAGTAATCCCATATAGTTACACAGGCATCAAATTATCATAAATTAGATGAGCAAAAATTGAAAAATAACTGAGTACACAGAAAGACCCTAATGTGCAGTGTATTTTCCTACTAAGAAGATACATCATGTGAAGAAAAAAGAGAACATTGAAATGAACTTACGTGTTAAAAAGTAACAGACACCAAATATACACAAACCCCACCAAAGCGTTCGAATTTTTACTTCTTCAATCAGATCTTGCAAGGTCTCCATGGCCTTCATTGTGTCTCAAACCCTAGAATTCTTCCAAGAATTTGAAACACCAATATAATCCCTAAAGATTGGAAAGAAAAAGAAATTGGAATCTACCGCATCAAAATCGATTGATTTAATAAGGACACAAGAATCTGATCCTAGTCAATTTTTCCCCAGTCGAAAAGCTACGAGACCAAGAACGAGGAGAAGATTCTGGGATCCTCTGGTTTTCGGTTCTGTAGTTAGTTGGGTCCTCTTCTCTGTCTGCTGCGGTGGAAGAGAGAGAAAAAAACGTGGGAAAAGGAGAGGTGAAATCGTCGTTACCAGTTGGAGAAACACGTTAGCCAACCTTTGGTTTGAGCTGGCCAACCTATTGATGTTGGATTCTTCACACCACTGTCCGCAATGTTAGTTTGATGAAATTTGCCCTCTATGCTCATTTTTTATAGTCGTATCGTAATTTGACATTGTCTAACTTGTACAAAGCAATATTATAAACTTTAAACTTTAAAACTTCCACGTGAGTATTATATTTTTATTTTATAACTTTTAAGAGGTCGTAACAACTCAAACATACATATCACATTGGTAGTATTATATTGATGGTGGTAACTACTAATACAGCTCAACAAAGTAGAACAACATTAGGGAAATACAAAATGCAGAAGCTAAAATAGGAGAGAACCGAGAAGGGATGAGAAGCTAGAGTCAGGATGGAAATGTGAGAGTTTAGGCATTTTTCTCAACCATACCCCTACTCCATTTCTCCCGTTTATGTTAACAGATACACACAGCCCATGACTTCTCCAATACAGGCCCAGCCCAATGGGTGACGCGCTGCTATTCTTAGCATTGTAACACTATTATTGTAATAGGATAGCCAATTTTCCATTACATTTTTATAGCCATTGTATGTAACTATAAATATTGAGGACTATTCTAGAAAGAGGCTAGACATTCATTTTGGTAACGAGGACGATCGGATATTTTCTTTCGTCTCTCTCCTCTCTAACATATTTGGGCATTTCCACCATGGAAATCCCTTGCTAGCTTCCGCAAATTTTTACCATTAACATGGTATCGGAGTAGGATATGAATTCTTCTCATTTTTTATCTTCATCCGATCGTACCCGTCAAACTATTTTCTTACAATTTTGGGTTTTCTTAAAAATCCTAGTTTCAATTTTCGGTGTTTCCTTCAGGAGGCCAGATCTAGTCTTACCTGTGAATTTTGGTAGTTTCACCATGATATCTGGTGGTGTTATTCGCTTTCAACTGGTAGTGAACCTTCACCTTCGCATTTTGATCCAATTTAAAGGCCTTGACTTTTTCGGGTAATGAAAAAGGACGGTATTTTCTTCCCTAATTTCTACTGGCATGCTTCAATTTTGTGGTAAATTTCATTGTGGTTGAAAAAGAATGCAAATCAACTCCTTATATAGAATGTAGATCGACATATTCAATGAAGCAGCTAGTACGACATAGATCCTCTATCTATTAGCATACCCGTACTAGCATGAAGATGAATGAAGAGCATGGAACTGATAAAATTTGGGGAAAACATGGAAGCGGCCATTATGTTGGGCGGGATACTTAACGTATTAACTACAGCACTGCACAGGTCGATACGCACATCGTCTAGTATCCATCATTTACGGCTAGGACTACTGGGGTATCTAATCTCATTTGCTCCCCTAGCTTTCGTCTCTCAGTGTCAAAGTCGGCCCAGTAAAATGCTTTCGCCGTTGGTGTTCTAGTTTGATCAGAGAAACCACATAAAATGAATCTACTAATAAAGGTTACAAATTCGTATTTGGTTATACCATAGGTGATGAACGTGTGAATTCTTCTACTGAATCCGATGGTTTTACTGTATTCACTTTAGATCTTTCACATCCTCTCTATGTTCATCCTTCAGACAGCCCTGACACTCACCTAGTATACCCTCCTTTCGATGGAACTAGATTTGTATGTTGTTATACCTCATTTTAACATGGGTCAAATTAGAGTATAACATATTGGTAATTCTAAAGGTTTAATTAATTTTAAGAGAGTCGCCACCTAATTATTTTCAAGGTGAATTAGGACACCAATTTTAGCTAAATAATACTTAAAGTTAACTTTGTTTTATGGTCTGCTTAACCTTAGAAATTCTAGGTAAGGGTTCTAATTAATCCTATAAAGGAGGTTATTAAGGCACCCTATATGATTCGCTAATTACGGTTAACCGGCCAAACTTATGTTAATTAATAAGTAAAAAAAGAACGCTATCAAAATTTAATTAGAGGAAACCTATCGTGCAGTGAGAACTTATTTTCAAAGAAGGTATTATGAAAGAAAAGGTATCGTTTCTTTAAAAATATTTGATCCAAACTTGGTATTAAGAAATCTGACTGTTAAGTGCTAAGGAACTTGGTTTAAGACTAATTTACAAATGATGCCTTCGAAATCTAATGTCTTGTATAAAAAATTAGTATGGAAAATTATTTTAAAAAACTTTTAATATCTTTAAAGTCAACGTTATAAAAAATAAATATTTTACTAATAATTAGACTAGAGATAATATGTGATTTAATAAGGTATAGCTATTTAATCTATGTTACTAATAATGTCAGGACCCAAACCCCGCTCCGGCCGTGATGGCGTCTTTCGTGAAGACAAGGCCAGCCAGACCATTATAGAACACCTCTTTTAAGCAGTTAAACAATTTATAATCATTTTAAATATGATTTAATGATATTAATTAGCGAAAGTACACCCCAACACAGCCCTAATCAGGGTGTCACAATTCACGAGCATCTATTAGAGTATAAATACAACTACAAAGTCTGAAATATATAAAATAGGAATGATAAACAAAGGAAGAAGTGCAGTGCTGCGAACGCGGGCAGTCACCTCGCTAAACTCTGATAACTTAGCCTCCGATCAGCTCAAAACCCGCTACCATGGGTATAAATACCTGCATCTGCACACGAGGTGCAGGAAGTAAAGTGAGTACTCCAACTCAGTGAGTAATAAAGGTAAATAACAACTGAGTAGTAAGAAATCACGTAAAGCAACCAACATGCTGTATAGAAGCAGTGTAAAGCCCTTTGAGAAAACAGTTAAGCTGTGAAATATTTAGAGAAACATCTTAGCTCAGTTTAAACCTCTTTTGAAAATGACTTTTTCAGCGGTCACGTAAATAAATGCAAACAAATAGTGCAGATAAGCACAGAAATCCGCCACTCGGGCACAACACTCAGTCATCAGATGATGCCAGGCAATCAGGTAGATATTGCATGAAGTAGCACAGACAACAGATAATGGCAGACAAATGAAATAAACTAAACACGTAGAACAGTACTAGTACCGCTGCGGCGTGCATCCCGATTCACATATCGCTGCGGCGTGCAGCCCGATCCATTTATCATCGATGGCGCTCACTGGGGTGTGCAGACTCTGGGAGGGGCCCCTTACGGACCAAGCGCAATATCAAGTTATCTCGTAGCATCAAGTCTAGGCCCTTGGCCTCATATCAGTATCAGTATAACACTGCTGCGGCGCGCAGCCCAATCCCATAGTATCCTCACAATTGGCCCTCGGCCATACTCAGTCCACAAATCACATAAGCCCTTCGGGCATTTGTAAAACAGTAGTTCTCAGCCCAAAACATCATTTAATATATCATTTTAGTTTTAAAATCGAGTAAAAGTGGCTGAGTTGTAAAACAATGGAAAACGGTACGACTGAGTTCAAGTAGTGAGTCAAAACAGTGAGAAACAGTTATAAAAATCCCCGGAGGGTTCAAATAGTTGGCACGAAGCCCAAATATGACAACCAGTACAAATTATAATGATAACAAACAAGCTTCAATCAAATACGCGGTAAAAGCATCAATTGGGACGGACCAAGTCATAATCCCCAATAGCAAACGACCCCACGCTCATCATCAAGCGCGTGTCTCACCTCAATATAGCACTATGATGTGCAATCCTGGGTTTCAAACCCTCAGGATATCATTTACAATCATTACTCACCTCGATCCGATCCAAACTCTAGTCCCCAATGCCTCGCCCGCACGAATCGACCTCCGGATGCTCCAAATCTAGCCACAATCAGTACATAATCATTAAAATATGCTAAGAGAGCGAAGCCCACTCAAAAATATCCAATTTAATATTAAAATCCCTAAATTGCTCAAACCCGGCCCCCGATCCCGCGCTTTGGAATTCGACGAAACTCACAAAATCCGACAACCCATTCAACCACGAGTCCAACCATACCAAAATTACTAAATTCTGATAACAATTCGGCCTCCAAATCTTCAAATCTTATTTTCAAATCCCTAGGTCCAAATTCCCAATTTACACCTCAAAAATATGTAATCTAGTCGGATTATTCGATGATAATTCAATATTATGGAGTAGAAATAATCACAAGTGACTTACCTCAAGATTTTTCATGATTTCTTGCTCAAAAATCGCCCCAAGCCGTGTTCTTTCACAAAAAAAAAGGTCAAAATGAGCAGAAAAACGCAACAGCTTTAATAAACCTATTCTGGTCGCTAAAAGATCCATTCTCGTCGCTAAAAGTGACAAATCTGGTCACTAAAGGTGCGCACCAGATCCTGCTGCACCAGAAATATTTATTTTCACTAAAAAGGCTCTAACTCCACCATACGAACTCGGAATTTGATGATTCTTGTTCCTATGATTCACAAATAATGATACGAACATAGTCCTTCAATCCAAACTTAATTCGAAGCTCGTTTGCTCAGTGCGATATCCATTTCGCTCGTTAAATAATTAACTCATGATTCGCGTTAAAAACTCAATCGCGACTTGATGAATTTAGACCAAACTTTTCAGATCACTCCTATAATTTATTATCAAAATTCCTGAAGTTTCAAAATCAAATTTCGATCTCTAGAACTAAAAATGGACCTTTGTGTCATTACATGCTTGTAATCAAAACGCCAAAATCTTCCAAAAAACCATTCCAAAACATATCCGAGCCTCATGGGACCCCGACCAAACATGCCAAAACACCCCATAACATAATTCAAACTTGTTTTAACATTCGGAACGCTCAAAACATCATTAAAACATCAAACCGCCCTCGGATTCAAGCCTAAGAATTCCAAAACTTCCGAAATCCAAATTCGATCAAAAAGTCGACCAAACGACGTCCAAATGACCTGAAATTTTGGGCACACATCACAAATGACATAAGGAAGCTACAACAACTCTCGGAATTCTATTCCGACCCTCAGATCAAAATCTCATCTATCAACCGAAATTCTCCAAAATATTAACTTTGCCAATTCAAGCCAAATCCTTCCACGGACTTCCAAAATGCATTCCGATCGCGCTCCTAAGTCATAAATCACCCAATGAAGCTATCCAAATCATAGAATTTCCGATCCGAGCTCATATACAAATAAGTCAACTCTTAGTCAAACCTTTCAAATTCAAAGCTTTCAACTGAGATTGTTCCTTCAAATTCATTCCGATTTTTCCTAAAAACCAAAACCAACGATCTACATCAGTCATAATATATTACACGGGGCAAGTCATGCCCGGGAACTGGCAATCAAAGTGCAAAAGTTCAAAATGACCGGTCGAGTCGTTACATCCTCCCCCACTTAAACACACGTTCGTCCTTGAACGTACCCAAAGTTGTTCTAAAAGCCAACCAATCGCTGAATAACCTTACCATGAATAAAGCCGGGGGTGATCCCACGTCACCCTATCTCATATGGGTCCGATAACACCTTTTAACTAAAATTACACAATCCAATCTAGCCCATAAACCATAGAACCACATTTTCACTTCTGAAACCATCAATATGATCAAAACCTCACACCTATACTTCGAATAGACCCGAACTAGCTGTAGTAACCCATGCCTGCAACCTCAAGTGCAATTATCCGATATACCACGTAACTCAAACACATGTAACAATAACTTCCATTCACAGCAGCTGCACACAACACCCGAATACCGGTAGAAACCTCTTATCAACTAAAGTTTCATTCCAACACTTCCATATACTGCCAATGATAAATGAAACACGCAATAAATCATAACCATCTTCAGATCAGTCATCCATAAGGTTACTTCTCCTTTGGCAAGGACCATAGCAAATTTCTGAACCGAACCTCGATATTTACCCATCAAACATGTTGAAATCTAATCCGTTTGTATTCATTACAGTCCCCAACGATCTCATCTACTCCAACACAATTACTCTGGTGACATGATACACCAAGTTAGGCTAAGGCCACAACTTGTGCAGTCCGCGCACCAATAAGCAACAATCCGAACATACTCACATCATGAAACTGACTCAAACGAAAAAGCCGTACTGCAAGCTTACCAATATCATCACATCACACAATTGAGACCCGTCTCACATCATAGAAATAGAACACACAAATTTGACCCGCAAGGTCATATTTCCACACAACTTTGCTACAACGCGCGATCCTATCCAAATACTGCTCCACATGAAACACCTCAAGTCACTATGCTCAAAATCGACAACCATGCTCAATTGATGTCCGGAAATAAAGCAAATCATTACACCCACGGTGAAACAAATAACATACACCACGCAAACCCAATAGAACATAACATGTATGTCATTCACCGAGCAACTCCCAATTACTCTTCCGGCTCGACTTCCACTATGAAACCCCAATGGAACCGCACCATATATGCCCATAAACAACAAATCATAACGTCTCGCAACACAAAAAGGAAACTCACAAGTCTCCCAGATTACTAGCAAGCTCAATAACGATCGAATCAACCTACCCCTTAACAATACAATTCGTGGCCAACCAAGCCGACTCAAGCTAGAACACACATCCACATTGTCCTGCCAACGAACTCATTATCAAAGAAGCCTGAAGATTCTCCTTCCACTACTATAAATCCTACCAGAGTCATACGATACAGTGCCCGACACCAAATCAATACCGAACTCCACAACCTCGCCCGACGATATACCCGGCCACAAGAAACACATCCGAAAGTCCCTCAATACCAGAACTGAATCAGTGGTAGAAATCTTTGCACTGACATACATCACGAAGGCCTAATTAAGAAAGGCAATCCTTCCCAGCCGTTCGCTGGGTCTTCGAAATATAAAAACTCTACCAGGATATACTCCGACACACCTCGCCACTCAACCCGTGGCATTTCCGGCATAGCCCGTGGCGCAATAGTCCAGAATAATCCAACATGGGGAAAACCATTATAACCCCAATATCATATCCAATATCTAACATACCAAGCAACGAAAGATCCACTCGGGCCTCCCAAATCCCGATAGTCGCTAAATAGTGCCGATACACACAGTCCATAACCATAACCTAGCCTGAATATAAGAACTTCCGAATCCAATTCACACGGCACATGAATCACCATATTCGATCCCAATTTCGCTGTCCAAATACACGCCACACCTCCAATACCCTGTCATTTCACGAGAGATACTCAAAAATTCTTCTATGCCCACCTATCATCTACCCATTGTCACCTGCATTGGTTAGTACTTTCCAAAACTCATAATTAACAACTACTAACAAACCAGCGCCTTATTTAAAGTTGTGACACGATGATTACAACAATTCAATGGGTTGCCTCCCATGCAGTGCCTGATTTAACGTCGCGACTCATTTAAGGCTCGCTCGACCTCTGAGGTTCCATCAGATGGATCTTGGACACTTCCTTAGTTCATTTGGTTCATTCATGCCTATGTATAGCTTCAATCTCTTCCCATTGATTCTAAATGTGTGAGAGTCTTTCTCCGAGTCAATCTCAATAGCCCCTGAAGGGAATACTTCAACCACTCAAAATGGACCAGACCATCATGACTTGAGCTTTCCCGGAAATAACCTTAATCTTGAGTTGTAGAGGAATACCTTGTCCCCGGGGTTGAAATATTGCTCAACAATGTTCTGATCATGCAACTTCTTTATTCTTTCCTTGTAAAAACTTGTGCTTTCAAAATCCAGATATCTAAACTTGTCGAGCTCATGCAGTTCAATGAATCTCGTTGTGCCCGCAACCTGAATGTCTAGGTTCAGCTGTTTCAGTGCCCACTAAGCTTTATGTTCAAGTTCCACTGGCAAGTGGCAGGCCTTCCCAAACACCAACTTATATGGTGACATACCAATTGATGTTTTAAAAGCAGTTCTATAAGCCTAGAGTGCATCATCTAGCTTTTTCGCCCAATCAGTTCTTGTGGCATTCACAGTCTTGGTCAATACACTCTTTATCTCTCTATTAGACACTTCCACATGTCCACTAGTCTGTAGGTGATACGGGGTAGCCACCTTGTGGCGTACATTATACTTTGCTAGCAACTTCTCGAAGGCTCGATTACAGAAGTGGGTGCCTCTGTCATTGATAATCGCTCTCGGGGTCCCAAAACGGGTGAATATGTTCTTCTTCAAAAACCCCACCACTACTCTTGCATCATTAGTGGTAAATGCTGCAGCTTCTACCCATTTGGACACATAATCTACAGCAACAAGTATGTACTTATTGCCAAATGAGCAGACGAAGGGGCCCATGAAGTCAATCCCCCATATATCAAACACTTCCACCTCTTGAATCGGGTTCATGGGCATCTCATGGCGACGGGAAATATTCACAGTTTGTGACATTAATTGCAACCCTTCACCTATTGTGTGCATCTTTAAACACTGGTGTCCAAAAGAAATCGGCCTCTAGCACTTCCGCAGTTGTCCTGACTCCTCCAAAATGTCCTTCAATGCATGACATGCATGCAAAACAGAATATTGTTCTATCTTGGGGACACAACTCCGAATTATATTATCAATATATATTCAAAACAGATAAGGTTCATCCCAATAATACATGCGACAGTCACGATAAAACCTTTTCTTTTCTACAGAGGAAAGATCATAGGGAACTATACTGCAAGCTAGGTAGTTTGCAAAGTCTGCATACCATGGCACTTCCTAAAGACTTATAGCGAGCAGTTGCTCGTCTGGAAAGGTTTCCAGAATGTCCTCAACCTCATTTGAATTTTTAGCTCCCTCAAATCGTGATAGATGATCAGCAACTTGATTTTTTGTGCCCTTACGGTCACGAATTTAGAGGTCGAACTCTTGCAGTAACACACCCAACGAATCAGGCGCATTTTTGACTCCTTCTTCTCAATTAAGTATCTGAGAGCTGCATGATCAGTGTACATAATTACCTTAGAACCGATCAGGTATGACCTGAATTTATCAAAATCAAACACTACAACCAATATCTCCTTCTCTGTCACAGTATAGTTCACCTGGGCTCCACTCAACATTCTACTTTCATAGTAGATTGGATGCATTAGTTTGTCTTTCTGCTGTCCCAACACTGCTCCCACGATGTAGTCATTGGCATCACGCATGAGTTCAAATAGCTGCTCCCAGTCGGGGGCAACGATGATAGGTGTTGTGACCAGCCTCTTTTTCAGCTCTTCGAATGCTACCCTGCAATCATCAGAAAACAAGAAGGGGTGATCTTTTTCTAACAACTTACAGAGAGGGTTGGCAATTTTTGAAAAGTCTCTTATGAATCTCCGGTAAACATCGGCATGCCCGAGGAAGCTCCTGATTGCCTTGACTGAAGTTGGAGGTGGCAGTTTTGCTATCACATCAAATTTAGCGCAATCCACCTCAATTCCTTTAATTGACACCCGGTGCCCCAAGACTATACCCTCTTGTACCATGAAATGGCACTTCTCCCAATTAAGAACCAAGTTAGTCTCAATATACCATTTCAGTGCACGAGTCAGATTTATAAGGCACTCATCAACTGAGTTCCCCACCACTGAGAAATCATTCATGAATACCTCCATTATGTCCTCTACCATGTCAGTAAATATAGCCATCATGCACCTTTGGAATGTGGCGGGTGCATTGCATAGACCAAATGGCATCCTTCGAAAGGCATAAATGCCATAAGGAAAGTGAAGGAGGTCTTTTCTCTTTCCTCAGGTGCAATAGAGATTTAATTGTACCTTGAGTACCCATCCAGAAAACAGAAGATCCCTGCCAATCTGTCTAGCATCCGATGAATGAAGGAAAGTGGGAAGTGGTCTTTTCGGGTGGCTAGATTTAACTTTCTGTAGTCCATGCAAATTCTCCAGCCCGTGACGGTTCGTGTTGAGATCAATTCATTGTTATCATTTTTATCACCGTCATGCCACCCTTATTAGGCACACATTGCACCGGGCTAACCCAGCTGCTGTCAGAGATTGGGAAAATGATTCCCGCATCTAACTATTTTATCACTTCTTTCTTCACCACTTCCTTTATATTGGGGTTCAGCCTTCTTTGATGTTCCCTAGAAGGTTTGTGTCCCTTTTCCAGCATAATTTTATGCATACAGTAGGCGGGGCTGATCCCCTTAATGTTTACGATAGTCCACCCAATGGCAGTCTTACACTCCTTGAGTACCTGCAAGAGTTGTTGTGCCTGCACATCTAACAAACTGGATGAGATAATAACAGGTAATGTGGAGTCAGTTCCAAGGAACTCATACTTGAGATGGGCTGGCAATGGCTTCAATTCAAGCTTTGGTGGTTCTTCAATGGATGGCTTTGCTGGAGGAGTTTCTCTATTTTCTAAGTGTAAGGGCTCAAATTCAAGAGTTCTGTACCAGAACCCTCTAACGCCAACACCCATTCTGCCAGTTTTTCTCCATTCACCTCATCTAAATTCATCAGACATGCAGCAAGAGGGTCCTCAATAGTTAGCATCTCATCATCAGTTTCTACAATCACATCCACGGCATCAATAAGAGAGCAATTAGTGAATTCACTTGGTCGCCTCATAGATTTTTGCACATTGAATGTTATTTCTTCATCGTTAAATCTCATCTTGAGCTCCCCAGTCTCACAATTAATAAGATCTCTCCCAGTGGCCAAGAACGACCTTCCTAAAATTTTGGGAATTTCTTCATCCACCTTGCAGTCTAAGATCACGAAATCTGCAGGGAACACAAATTTCCCAACCTGAATCAACACATTATCCAGGATTCCAGGAGGTCTTTTTACCATTCTGTCAGCCAGCTGTAACAATATAGAAGTGGGTCTAGCTCTTTCAATCCCTAGCCTCTTATAAATCGCCAAGGGCATAATATTTATGCTGGCCCCTAGATCACAAAGTGCCTTTGCAAAAGCAAAATTACCAATGGTGCACGGAATTATAAAGCTCCTTGGGTCAGATAGCTTCTCAGCAATTTGTCTAGTCACCACTGCACTGTAGGTCTGAGTAAGAGTCACCGTGGCCAAGTCTTGGAAATCAAATTTTCGGGACATTAAGTCCTTTATCATTTTTGCATACCCAGGCATCTCTTTCAAAGCATATGTCAATGGAATATTTACCTAGATTTGTTTTAGCATCTCCAAAGAATTTTGTGTATTGCTCTTCTTTTTGGTATTTGGCCAGCCTCTGAGGGAATGGTGCTGGAGGTCTCTTCTTCCCAATGATTTAGGATTGCTCTTTATCAGCTGCCACCTCAACTACATGTTCCTGGGTTGTCTCAGCTTCTTTCTCAGCCTTAATCTGAATGTTCTATTCTTCCTGGATAGGCTGGATTGTCACCTCTATTAGTTTCGTTGACTTATCTAGCTCAATAGGCACTGGTATAAGTGTCTCAGCCTGTATGCTTTCTCGAGCCCTCTCTTTCTCCACATCTAAGTCTCTACTATTTTGTAGACTCACTGCCATAAGATGCTTGAGGCCTTGATCTTTTGGATTTATTTAAGTATCTGCAGGTAATGTCCCATGAGGACGATTATTCAAAGACATCGAAATCTGGCCCATCTGCACTTCAATATTTTTAGTAGCTGAATCGTGTGCATCTACTCTTTCACTATTTTTTGTGTTTGACCCAATAACCCGCTGCATCATTGCCTCAAGTCTAGCAAAGCCATCTTCTTATCGTCCACCATGTTGCTACTGAGGAGGATGATACCCATACTGCTGATTTTGATTATTATATCCCTGTGGCCTTGGATAAGGTGCCATATTATTATGAGGTCTTATATCTCCCATGTTTACATTGTTGAACTGTGGTTGGACTAGCCTATATGGCTGCTGCTGCTGCTGACCCTAATTTTGACCACCCTACCTCTAGCCTCCATAATTAGACACATAATTCATGTCTTCAGGGTAGTGATGATGATCATGTTCCGCATTCTACTGGTTACCAATTTGATGACTAATGCAAGATGTGCACAAGCCCCCATTGGTAGTATCTACAATGTGTACCTGTTGCGTCTGTCCTGATTCTTCCACCTTCTTGGTGAGTATACTCATCTGTGCCATTAACGTGCCCATATTTTCAGCAAGAGTATTGGACGGATATAAAGGCAATGAGTGAACCACAGGAGTAATAAGTGCATTCCTGGTTGTCTACGCCGAATTCTGTGCCATCTTGTCAAGTAGACTCTGGCTTTCTCTCCATGTTTTGCTCAAAAATACTCTACCAGCTGAAGCATCAACATTACCCTTCACGCTATCTGACATTCCCATGTAAAATCGTTGCCCCAACATCAGATCTGGAATACTGTAGTACGGGCATATGACCAGCATCCCTTTGAATCATTCCCATGTTTCATGCAGTGTTTCCATTAGTCTCAGTTTAAAACTCAAATTTCATCAATTTGTTGGGCAGTCTTGTTGGGTGGGTGGAACTTGTTCACGAATTTCTTGACTAACTCCTCCCAAGTTATTATGGAATTAATGGGGAGTGAATTGATCTAGGTCTGGGCAACTCCTGTCATTGAGAATGGAAACAATAACAACAACTTGATTGCTTCTTGAGTTACATTGGCTGCCTTTGGGTTTTACAGATTGACAGGAAATTCTTCAAGTGTTGTTGAGGATCTTCGACTTGTGACCCCGAAAATAGTCCCTTGTTATGCAACAAGTGCAACATGTTGTTTATGATTTGGAATGATTCAGCCTGCATTTGTGGGACTTAAATCGTTGTGGCCAGATTTTCAGCTGTGGGTTGTGCCCAGTCATAGAGAGCAGCCTTTGGCACAAGAGGTGCCGGTGGCGCTATAGGTGCAAGTGGGTTTTCTTCGTGATCTCCCATGTTCGGCTCGATTTGTTCAATTGTTTGTTACTGTTTGCTTTTCCTGTTGGCCCGGTTCAAGGCCTTAAAAACTTTCTCGGGATCAGATATCGTTGAGTTTCTAGGCATGCACCTGTAAACCAAGTCAACAAACGTTAAAGTTTCAATGTATGGATTGGGTATAGAGAAGACTAAATACACTAAGAATTTTTGTACTTCTTTCGATTGTAATTGATAACACCGTTAATTCCCCGGCAACGACGCCAAAATTTGATCATGCCCAACTATGCCTTATAAAAAAGACATGCTGACGTTGCAAATATAATCTGAGTATTTAGCCTAGAGTCGAACCCACAAGGAATTAACCTATCAATTACTTTTGTTAGACTTACTAAATTCCATGGAATCAACTTCTGAAACTTTGCAAATAACAATTTATGATGATTCTACTAACTAAGAATGAATGTAAATATGCAACTGAAAACTAACTATGATTAAGTTGTAAACAATTAAGATAAGGTTCTAAGGTTATGATTTCCCCAATTGATGGAATCCCTTCTGGTTATTTTTCATATAGAATTTCCTAATCATCTCTATCAATCATGAGCACTCTTATTACCGTAAATCTCTCCTGAGTAATCACGATAAGTTACTAGACGCACTCTTCCGAGATACGCTAGCTGGCTTTATTTATTACAGCTCACTTTTGATTGCACCCAAGGCCTCGTTATCCCTAATCCCGCCTTTAAACCCTCAGTTATTGACCCCTCATATACTTTGGGAGTGGTGTTGTTCAACAATTAACCTAAATATGCACTCTCTCCCGAGTTATACACACTAAACAGGCACAGCTAATTGAGGATCCTGTTAATTAACTACAACAAACACATAGTTGAACAAATAGAGATTAAACTAGGCAAACTATATTAAAATAACAAGAAGTTCATCCGTCACTAGGTTCCATCAAAACCTTAGACTAAATATTTAGCTACTCATACTAGTGTTCATCAAAACAATTATTCAAGGTCATCACAAATCGTAAAAACAAAGGAAAAACTCGATATTGAATTATCCTCCTTGCCTCTTGCCTCTCCTTTTTTTGAACTAAGTTATGAAAACCTTGATAATCCCCACTTGGGCGAGCTAGACCTTCTATAGGTTAAGTGGATTTGTCCCCGAACTTCCAAATTTACCCTTGGAGTTTAATTTTCTGGAACTGGGCGAAGGCGGTCACGCTAGTGAATGCGCTAATGACCGCGCTATTAGCGCGGTCGCGCTAATGATCGCACATATAGCCTATCATTCTGCCTCGACTGATTGGGCTAGCAATGTCGCGCTAGTAGACGCGCTACGCCGCGCTAGTCCAGGTCTCCATTCTAGCTCTTCTTTCTCTCGTCTTCCCATGTACTCAGCTTCTAAGGGCTTTTCTTACTTCAATTTAGCTTCGATTAGAGTCTTAAGTCCTCATTCATGCCAGTCACTCATGCAATGTGTGAGATTCACAATTAGAGCCAATTTATCATCATTTAACTATATTATCACAGTGAAACATAATCAATCTGGGGCATAAACAATCGCCAAATTACATAAATCTAGCCTATTATCAGCACCCATGAGATAAGGCCTAAACTTCTCCATTGCAAACATAATTTCTAGCAACTCTTTTTCCGTCACCGTGAAATTCACTTGAGCATCAGTCATTGTTTTGCTTGTATAATACACTGGGTGAAACATCTTTTTTACTCTTTGACCCAAGATCGCTCCTACGGTAACATCACTTGCACACACATGAGCTCAAAAGGTAAGCTCCAATTGGGTGCGGTAATAATGGGAGTGGTTGTCAACTTGTACTTGAGAAATTCAAAAGCTTTCATGCATTCATCATTAAACATGAACTTTGTATCCTTTTCCAATAACTTGCACAAAGGATTCACTACCTTAGAAAAGTTTTTGATGAATATTCAGTAGAACCCCGCATGCCCAAGAAAACTCCTAACCCCCTTGATTGAAGTAGGAGGAGGAAGCTTTGAAATCACTTCAATCTTAGCCTTCTCCACCTCTATTCCATTCTTTGAGATCTTATGGCCGATGACAATGCCTTCCTCGACCATAAAGTGACCTTTTCCCAGCTAAGCACAAGATTTGTCTCTTCACACTGGGCTAACACTGTCAAGATTCTTCAAACACTCATCAAAGGAGTCACCCCCAACACTGAAATCATCTACGAACACTTCCAAGAAATCCTCCACCATGTCGATAGATATAACCATCATACAAGCTCTGAAAGATAGCCAGTGCATTACATAAACCAAATGGCATCCTAGAAAATTCAAAGGTGCCATATGGACACGTGAAGGTTGTTTTCTCCTAATATTTCAGAGCAATCAAGATCTTGTTGTAACCTGAGTACCCATCAAAGAAATAGTAGAAGGCACGCCCGAAAAGTCGATCTAGCATTTGGTCAAGAAAAGGCAATGAAAAATGATCCTTGCATGTCAGTTTATTTAGCTTTTGTTAGTCCATGCACACCCTCCATTCGGTGACAGTCCTGGTGGGAATCAACTCATTTCGCTCATTGGTGACCACAGTCATACCACCCTTCTTTGGCATACATTGCACCGGTGAAGTCCAAGAACTATCCGAGATGGGGTACACAACCCCTGTATCAAGCCACTTGATCACCTCCTTTTTGACAACCTCTTACATAGCCTCATTCAACCTCCTTTGATGTTCCACGGAGAAATTGACATCATCTTAAAGTATAATCTTATGCATACAAAAGGTGGGGCTTATTCCCCGGATATCAGCTAGAGTCCATCCAATTGCCTTCTTCCATCTTTGGAGCACCTCCAGTGTTGCATCTAACTGCACATTAGTGAGATAAGAGGAAAGAATAACAGGTAAAGTTGAACTAGGGCCTAAGAATTCATATTTGAGGTGCGGGGGAAAATGCTTCAACTCCAAAATAGGAGGTTCCTCTATTGAGGACTTTCTTGACGAAGTCTTTCTGTTCTCAAGATCCAAAGAGAGCTTACAGGGCTCATAAGAATAAGAGCGCATTCTGTGCAAAGCATTGACACACTCCGCCATGCCTTCATCTTCATTCACATCAAGGTTCAACAATAATGATTCTAAAGGAAAAGGATCCTCCACATTGATCATGGCACTAGTATCATCAACTCTCATCTCCGTGACAAGATCCACAAAAGAGCACACATCAGTACTATTCAGCTGCTTTATTGATTTGCACACATGAAAGACCACTTTTTCATTACCCATCCGGAAGGTGAGTTTCCCTGCTTCCAAATCAACCAATGCCTTCCCAGTTGCAAGGAAAAGTCTTCCTAAAATTATAGGCACCTCATAGTCGACTTCGCAGTCGAGAATCACAAAATTAGCAGGCAAGATAAACCTGTCCACCCGGACAAGAACATCATTAATAATACCAAGCGGCCTCTTCATTGTTCTATCCACCATTTGCAATATCATTGAAGTAGCTCTTAGTTGACAAATACCCAAAGTTTTGAACACGGGGCAAGGCATCAAATTGATACTTGCTCCCAAATCACACAATGCCTTTGCAAAATCCGCACTCCCAATGGTACATGGAATGGTAAAAGCGCCGGGATCTTCAAGCTTTGGAGCCATTGAGTGTAAAATTGCACTTACTTGATGAGTTATTTTGATGGCCTCACAATCTATAGGTCTCTTTTTTTGTTACCAATTCTTTCATAAAGTTGGAGTAACCCGTCATTTGCTTAAGATCTTCCACCAAAGGAACATTGATTGACAAGTTTTGCATCATTTCAATAAAATTTTTAAATTGGTTCTCATTCTTTTGCTTCGCAAGTCTTTGAGGGTAAGGTGGAGGATTCCTTGGCAAATAAGCCTTGGCTTTAGGCACAACCGCTTCTGCAATCTATTACGTGTTTCCTAGATGGGTTCACGTCATTTTGAGTCTCCACCTCATTATCATGAATATCAATTCTCACTTACGTATTCAAATTCTCCTTGTTATACCCCATTTTAACACGGGTCAAACTAGAGTATAACATATTGGTAATTTTGAATGTTTAAATAATTAAAGAGAGTCGCCACCTAATTATTTTAACGGTGAATTAGGATACCAATTTTAGCTAAGTAGTTCTTAAAATTAACTATGTTTTATGGTGTGCTTAACATTAAAAATTCTAGGTAAGGGTTCTAAATAATCATATAGGGAAAGTTATTAAGGCACCCTATATGATCCGTTAACTACGGTTAACCAGCCAAACTTAGGTTTATTAATAGGATCAAGTGTATATAAATGATGAATTACTCCAAATTCTATAAAAAATATTTTTATCAAAAGTTTTAAACTGGAATTACTCCAAGTTTCGTGAAAAAAATGTTAGTTTATAAAGTTCACTTTAGATTAAAAAAAAAGATCAACTGTATTTTGACATTTTAGGTTCACAAAAAGAACTACAAATCTGCTACATTAGAAAACGGCCTTGATGAGATTTTCGAAAAATATAATTTCAAAGATTAGTGAAATTATTAAACTACTACTTTAAAGTCTTAAAAATCGAGGTAAATAACTATGAAGTAAAAATACTTTATTTAATAGTTGAGGCAGATATCCTAAATAATTAAATAAATCTTATTATCAAACTTATTGCTAACATGATATAGGAAGAAAGACAAATAAATCAATTGTCGTCAAGAAGTCAAATAAAACGACTGTAAAAAGAATCAAAAATAAAGAAAGACGCCATAGGCGCCCCAAACGTATTTTGCTTGTTTTCTTGCTATCCAGTACACTCTATGGAAGATGGTATGCAATGACTCCATATGATGGTGATAACATTGAGTCTCGAGTGAGGCTACGATTTGCTCCAAGTGCATATGCAAAGAAAAGGAGAAAAGAGAATTAGAGGAAAACTTAATTCTTATTATATGTGACGATAAAACATACAAGTCAAGAATGACACTTATCTCCTAAATTTAGGAATATTCCATGAACTGGAACGAAGCTATAGTATACTACATATAAGTAATTCCATTTTAAATAACACTCTAAGTAAAATGTTGAACAATTAAAAACTGAAGTTTGAAAAGTGAAATGGGGCCATCTAGCTTTACCTTTGGCCATGCTGGTATCGTAAAAAAAAATTCAAATAAAAAGAAGGTATCCAATGTGATCATTCTGGATATAATCATTTGTTTAATTCTCAAAGAGAATGATTTGCAAGTTATAGTAGTATCCTAACAACATATAATATTCAACAGAGAAATAGAAGTCTTAGATCAAATCTCAATTCGTCAAATGACCACATATTAACAGAGATTAGAAGGACCTAAGTACCCGTGTAACCATACCCTTTACAATACAAAGGAAATAAAGACATTGAAGCTAAATTTAAGACACGAGAAGGCAAGCTATAGTCAGATTCATGTGTGCAGATGATTTTGAACCTCTAGTCATAGTATGTAGATATAATTTTGAAACACAAAGAGAATGCAGAAACTACATCTTTAAACTCAAAGGTGTGAAAGCAAAAAATATTTTAACTTATCGCATGTTGTTCGGTAAAAAAAAAAAAAATTCTAAGACTTAACTACAAAAAAAAATGAAGGTAGATTATGACATTTAAAGCAAAAAGCTACAACATAAAGACTAATACGCTCAGCTCATGAATCTATTCTTATAAGTACATTACTCTACGCATTATTTGGTTCATATTTTATAAAACAAGAAAAATACGAACTTAGTGACTTTTACTCACAGAGGATCTCTGTATCATAATTTCTATAAAACCAAAAGCTATAGCTCATACCATCAAACAAAATAAATACTCATTGCAGATCCTTAAATAACAGTACCAAAAGGAAATATTTCAGATCAACTGACCTTTTTGCACGCAGTGAACTGGGCTGTGAGCCTTGGATCTACCTCCTCTCTGTCAGCAGAAATAAAAATAGAAACAAAGAAAGTTGGATTCTTGAGAGTTATAATAATTGATGGTTAAAGACTATTGTTTGTGGGTTTTCTTGTGCTCTAGAACCCTGTCCTCAAAATTATTGACAAATACAGATATTTATAGCGGCAGATTAGAGCTAGGCTTCTTTAGCCGGAATTCTTCAGATTTTGATTTTGAAATGGGGTCAAAAAACCATTCGAATCTGAATGTTGGGAATTTAATGTTCATGTGGCTTGGTCTGAGAAAGTCCTCTGAGATCGAATCAAATCCCTGAAAATCAGTTCTTTCCATCTCAGAAAATCAAAATGCCAAAAGTCTTTTGGCCTCTTTTTTTGACTAAATTATTGAAGATAAAAGAGATACGTGAAAGTTGCTCAAAAATAGAAGGTACAAAGTTTGTCCTTGGTTAAAGTAAAGCTTGACATTGCATAAAAAAAATGAAAAAAAGAGAAAAGGAAGATGGTGGGGACGACTGTGTTTCTTCTTTTGGAGAAGATGACAAAATACCTAGCTGATGTAGTCTTTGTGGAATAATCCTGGTGCTAAAAAAAATAATTTGCATGTATCTAATGGGCTGATTTAATATTACAAAGTTTTGCTAATGATATAGATACTAATAAAATATTATCTTACATTTAATAATTACAGAATTTAAAAGTAACGACAAACTTGTTTAAATAAAAAAATAGTGATAAAATATAGTAGTGACGTCAAATGATGGATATAATTTTAATGATAATTCTAGAAATTCTAATAGTTAGTGATAAAGATAATAATAAATACAATTATAATAGTAGTTAGTAGTAGTCATAATAATAACATATATAGTAATACTATTACTACTTCCAATGATAGTAGTAGTAAATGGAAAGTAGTAGTAATATTAATAATACTAGTAATAGTGATATTAGGTAAATAATAATAATAATAATAATAAGGTCTAGTTTGTGCTAATAATGGTAAAATGACTATTCTTATATTACTAGTGATATTAGAAGCTCAAGTAAACAACTTGGAAGAAAAGAGGGACAAAATTGGATGTCAACACTCCTCACTCACTTGCTCATCAACTATAGGAACATCATCATCTTGCACTTCAACTTCATCACTAACAACTTCATTTTTGCTTGGAGGTATTCACATCACCACCTCGATCGTTTCTTGTGATCACCACCATTGCATGCCCGATATTGTTCCTACCCTTCGGGTTTACTACAGTATCACTATGTAGAGCCCCTTTAGAGAGAGTATTCAAAGATTGCAAAATCTGGCCAAGTTGAACCTCCAAGTTTCATATTGAAGTATTGTGGGATGCCAACTGCGCATCAGAGTCGGCATTCATTTTCATCATTTGTTCAAACATCATCTTTATCCTCTCCATCTCATTGTTTGACAAGCTAAGACCTTGTGATGGAAATGGAGGTGGGTTGTTAGGTTGTTGATACATCAGAGACCTTTGAAAGCCTTGCCCCCGATTCCCTTGATTACCATTATTCCAAACCCCTTGGTTGTTGTTTCCTCCCCAATTGTTGTTGTTTCCACTCCAGTCGCTCTGGTTGTTCTGATTGCCCAATTCTAATGGTTGTTCCCCCAGTTGTTATTTCCTTATTGGTTTTGATGCCCCCAGTTTCCTTGGGATCTCCACTGTTGTTGTTGGTTAGGAACATTGCCCCTTTGTCCTCGGTAATTATTCACGTACTGGACTTTTCACTTTGCTCAGCATACCCATCATCTTGGTTGAAACCACCACTACTCTTCTTATATTGATCCGTATTACCTTGACCTTGTTGACCTCTTTGTCGCCTCTTGTTGACCAACATGCCTTCCATAGCATTTACTTGTCTCGGTGCTTGAACTTATTGTAATTGAGCTTTTGCCAACTGGTTCATTGTTGTAGTTAACTCTGCTATTGTCTGGCTATGGTCATGGAGCTCTTTGTGCAGGTAAATGACAGTGGGATCACCCTTGGCACATTAGCTCGACTTTGCCAAGCTGAGGAAGTATCTGTCGTCTTATCCAATATCTCACACGCCTCAACATAAGGCATGTTCATAAAGTTTCCCCTTTATAGCTGGTTCACTACACACTGATTGGTCGTGCCTATTGGATTATTGCTTCGGTCATGTCATTGTTCGGACATTCTTCCACCATTGTCTAATGTCTCTCTCAGATCTCATGAAGTGGTTCATTAGGTTCCTATTTGAAGGCCAAAATATCTTCTCTCAAAGTCGCCATATGCCCTGGCGAGGAAAACTTAGCTATAAACTTATCCGCCAACTCATCCCACGTAGTGATGAAATGGTTGGGAAGTCTTTCGAGCCAGTTCAGTTTTCCTTCTAAGCGAGAAAGGGAACAATCTCAATCTTAATTCATCCTCTGACACATTTGTCTGTTGCTTCCCCAGTATGTATCCATAAATCCTTTAAGATATTTATATGCATTTTGATTAGGAGCACATGTGAAGTACCCTCGCTGCTCCAATAAAGTCAACATCACATTTGTAATTTGGCAATTGCCCGCCCGAATCTAGGGTGGGACAATTTCACTTGCGTATCCTTCATTTAGAAGCACTCGAGGAACGACTCTTGGAAGTGGCGGGGAAGGTTCCGGAATGTTGTCATTAGCATGGCGGCCTCTTCTTTGACCTTGACGTACTAGAGGCACCTCATCTTCACCATTATCATCGACATCCCCCCCAGTAGAATATTTCCAAGAGGATCATTTTTGCCATTTTGTACCTAAATTGATAACTCACACAAGTTAATAAAATAGAAAGAAAAACAAGACACAAAACTAGTTAGAGTCTCCCCAAGAGCAAGGTGGGAAGTTCTTGGAGGGAAGGATACCGAGGGTCTATTTGGAACAGCCTCTCTACCTCAGGGTAGAGGTAAGGTCTGCGTACATACTACCCTCCCCAGACCCAACTAAGTGGGATTATAATGGGTTGTTGTTGTTGTAAAACTAGTGAGATAGATAACCAAAACCATTCATTTCCCCGGCAACAGCGCCAAAAGATGATCAGCTCCAACCCTATACCACTATAGAGTGGCAAGTGCGATCGATGCAGCTTGTACCCAAGGGGTCGGGGTTGATTTCCACAGGGAGCTAAGATAGGTTTGGAATTGGGTTCCTATCTAATCTAGCAATGTGCAATATTCTTAACTGCACTTCCAATCATTCTTCGTTTTTACTATTCTACTTTAAACTAATGGTGCAGGACAATAGGCTAGGTATGATATATTTGTATGGGTTTTCTTAATTGATAAAAAGTCACTAGGGAAGTGACTTACACCTAGGTGAGTAACTAACGAGATCTAAAACTTAAGGCAAATTTGTAATAATTGGGATCATGATATAGCCATTGCACATAACTACTCACTCTATACCTCTCGGTAGTTTGAGTGACTTTTCCCTAATTGGCTTTCTCAAGCTCAATTGGGTGTTCAAACAATGCAAGCAAAATTAGCTCAAGTCGGTTATTACTATCTCTAGGTTTAATCCTTTAATTGAGGCTATCAATCTCTTAAATGCACCCCAATTCCTTGTTTGCCTGAATTTTCTAGACTTAGTATCTCTTTCTCAAGAAGAGACTAAGTCAAAAAGGCACAAATCAGTATTTGTAACCACCAATTCAACATTTAAAGCATAAATCAAGCCAAATATCATTCACCCATAAGCATTTAAGCCCTAAAATAGAAGACTCATTAAATACTCACACTAGGGTTGAGCCACAACCCTAGCTAATAGGTTTAGCTACTGATAATCAAAGAAGAAATCATAGATTAAGAAGAAGTATAACACATAAAAAGTAAATACAAGATTAAAATCTAAGATTAATTTCTAGATATGTTCTAATATTACTCAAAAAGGCTAAAAACGGTTGTTCACGTGCTCTGAAGAACAACAGATAACCTAAAAATCTGAAAAAAAACTATTTATACACAACTAAATTTTCTGAATAAAATTCCCCTTCGGAGGTTCCGCTGACAGTAGAAAATGGATCGCTGCAGTGCTATGACTACCGCGACCGTGCAAAATCAAGCAGGGACCACGATCTTTAATTTTTAGCTCCACTTCTAGCTCTCTGATTCTGACTTCCACTGAGGGCGGTAGCTTGACAGTGTCCGCAGCTGTTGCCGTGCAATTTCACCGCGGACAGCGGTGACTTGTTAAGGCCAAAACATCACTCTCTAAACTTTTCCACCGCTGAGAGTGTAAACAAGATCGCCTTAGCGGTGGACCCTCCGTGTCCGCTTCAGTTTCTTTGTTGCCAGTGCTCTTTTGACTCAGCTTTGACATGTGCAGGTTTCACTCCTTTATGAGCTGGTTTTTGACTTTCTTATCTCGTTTTGACCAAACACTCCAAACAAGCATAATAAATTAGCTTTTGGGTAGTTTTAATCCAAAATCTAAGCAAAAAGGAGCATAAAATAGGCTAGAACCCCTAGTTATCAAATACTCACACAATTAACCTCAATCACTAATGGTTGTTGATAATTTGAGCGATGTGGCTAGCACAGATGTGCATGTCAGTGTTTCAGGAAATTCTGGAATCGATCTAGTTGATCCCTTGTATCTGCACCCGTCGGATAATCCCGGTGCTATGCTTGTTTTCGTTCCTTTTAGTGGTGTTGGTTATCGTTGGCGTACTATGTTGCAAGGTCTGTTAGTGAAAAACAAATTAAACTAGGGTTATAAATGGAAAATACAAGCGCCTAGATCCTCAGTTACTCACATTCTGCCAATGGGAACGATGTGATGATATGGTGACTTGATGGATTCATAATTCCTTATCAAAAGAGCTCGCTGACAGTGTTGAATACGCAAATGATGCTATGGAGTTGTGTATTGAACTAAAAGATAGGATGAGCAGACAAATGGAGCTCGATAGAACCAAATCCAAAAAGAAATAAATAATACATCTTAGAGAACTCTTGACATTACCAACTACTACACCAAATTAAAGAAACTCTAGGAAAAATTGAGAACCTTGAGTAAAAGTCTCAATTCACTTGCAATTGTACTTGTGGTGCAAAGGAAAGTTTCTACAAAGTTGAGCAGGACAAGCGATTAATACATTTTCTTATGGGGTTGAATGAAACTTACACTATGATTCGATGAAACATCCTCATGATGAATCCTTTACCAAACTTACCTCAAGCTTTTTCTCTCCTAATACATGATGAGAATAGAGGGAAATCAAGCCACACACTCAATTGTTCATTGAATCAACCTCTATGAATGTTGCCAGTTCTAGGACCAACTATTCACCTAACAACAACAACTTTGGTGGACAAGGAAGGGGAAGACCTATATGTGATTACTGCAGAAAGCCACAGCATACTAAAGATAAATGTTTCAAACTACATGGCTACCCTAAGAATTCTGATACCCTCGCAATCAAAATCATAATCCAAAACACCATTTCAACCAAAATTAAGGATTCAATCGCAACCAGAGCTTTAACAAAGGAAAGAGAATAGTGGTTAATGCACACGGAAATCAGTCTTCTGACATGTTACCCAACAAGTGATAAGAACAAAATGATTTGAATGAAGACTAGAACATCAGCGTGTCAAAAGAGCAATATGGACAAATTCTAACTCTGATCCAACAGTTTCAAGCAAGAAATAAAGGAGAGAATGCAGCTGCCACCAATCTTATTAATAGGCATGTGAACTTTGCAGGTATAATAATATTTACTTCCTCTATAGATTTTGGTAAATTATCCTGTCAATGTCTCAAAAACAAGACCGATTCCTGGATTTTAGACTCGGGGGCATCAAACCATATGACCTTCAATAAGTCCCTACTAACCAATATCATAACACTACCCTATCCACTCCTAGTTGTCCTTCCAACTGGATATAAAGTGAAAGTAACAGAAATTGGTAGTGTAACACTTGTGCCTGATATCACTTTACATAAAGCAATATTTATACCTTCTTTCAAATACAATCTAATTCAATTCATGATGTAACCAGTGTTAATCCTAGAAGTACAGTAGCCTTCACTAACAATCTTTGTATTGTGCAGGCCCCTTCAATGAAGAGGCCTCTGGAGATTGGTAAGGCTTGTGACGAGCTGTACCTTCTCTGCATAAAATGTCTGAGAAGCAAGTATTCAGGTTCTACTATTAGCAATTCACTTTCTTTCCTTGGCAGAAAGGCTCACTGCACACACAACTCACACTGTCATATTGATTCATTTGTACATAGATCATTGTCCACAAATAACTGTGTATCTCTTCCTCCACCTATAAATTTTCTATATTTGAATAATAAAAATCCTAGTCTGAATTCTTGTGTATCATCTAATAATGATGTAAATATTTTGTGGCATAATAGATTTGGGCATGTACCCTTTGTCAAAATAAGAGAGATTACCTCTATCCCTATATCTTTTCCTCCAAAGAAACCCTTTCTTTGTTCCATTTGACCAATGGCCAGGTAGGGAAGACTGCCATTTCCCCAGAAAACAAAATTTTCCACAAAAATCATCCACGTACTACACATAGACATATGGAGACCTTACCATGTGGAAACCTATGATAACTATAAATATTTCCTTATACTGGTGGATGATTACAGTAGGTCCACTTGGACTAATCTTATATCATGCAATTACAAGTCATAAAAATATTTATTTATATGGTTGAAACCCATATTAATACAAAAGTCCAAACAATCAGATTTGACAATGGCTTAGAGTTCACCAGTATAGAGGCAAATATGTTTTTCCAATCCAAAGGCATCATTCACCAAAAGACCTGCCCTTACACACCTCAACAGAATGGGATAGTGGAAAGAAAATACAAATATCTCTTGAAAACTGCCAGGGCACTATTATTCCAATCAAAATTACCTGTAAGATACTGGGATGAATGCATATTCTATGCAACCTACATCATAAATAGATTACCCTCTTCCCATAGTCATCCTAAATCTCCATTTGAACTACTTTACAGAAAAAAGCCAGCATACTCTCACATGAGAAGTTTTAGATGCCTATGTTATCATTATGTACCAAAAGTGCACAGAGACAAATTTGAACCTAGAACATCCCACACATATTCATTGGTTATCCCTATGGTGTCAAAGGGTACAAGGTTTTAAGTCTTTCCACTAAGAAAAATATCTATTTCTAGGGATGTTGTCTTTATTGAGAATGTGTTTCCCTTTGCTATATCACCTGACAACTATTCATTTCCCGCCTATTCTCAACTCTGTTCCATTCATTGACAAAATTTAAGAAGGCACTGAATTTGCTTATGATAGTGATAATGGCACAAGTGTTATACATGGCCAATCCCAACACTTTGAGTCCAACACTAGTTCTGAGAGTCCCTCCAGCCCTTTGCCACAATTTGAAACACCTCAACCTTCAAGCCACACTTCATCACCAATAGCCCATCAACTTGTCAACACACCTGTTGTCTTAAGGAAATCACAAAGACCACATAATACATCTGCATATTTACAATATTATCTACACTCACTCCCTACTCTAAGACTATCACTATCTGTTTCTCACAATAGTTCTACTGCACCTTTCTCTCTCAATGCACTGTTCTCTAACAACCACCATATAACCTCTAATGTCTTGAATCCTGAGAGTCAAAGTCTTTTGAGAGATATATGCAGTGACAATGAACCAATGAGGAGGAAGCTATGAATCCTGCCTAGCAAACATCTATGAACTAAGAGTTTGAAGCATTACATGCCAACCACGCTTGGGATTTAGTTTCCTTACCTGCTGGGAAGAAAGCCATATGATATAAGTGGGTGTATAAAATAAAACATAATGCATATGGTAGTGTAGAAAGACTTAAAGCTAGGTTGGTTGTAAAGGGATATACACAACAAGTTAAAATTGATTATATAGAAACCTTTTCCCCAGTAGTTAAAATGACAATTGTGAGATCCCTAATAGCTATAACTGTGAAGAAAGAGTGGTACATATCACAATTAGATGTAAATAATGCATTCCTATATGAGGATCTAATGAGGAGGTGTACATAGAGGTCCCACAGGGCTTAGAAGTTGACAACCCTAGTTTGGTTTGCAAACTCAACAAATCTCTCTATGGCCTGAAATAGGAAAGCAAGCAATGGTATGCTAAACTAACTAAAGCTTTATGCTCAAGGGGTTATGCACATTCAATGTATGACTATTTTTTATTTTACAAGAAAATTGAGCACTCTTCTATTTACATAGCAATGTATAATGATGATATTGTAGTTACAGGAACTGACACCGTGGAGATCACAGAGTTAAATAGATTTAAAATAAAGGATCTGGGGAGGCTACATTACTTCTTAGGACTGGAGGTTCTCTACCAAGATGATGGTGTAATAATTTTCCAGAGAAAGTTTATTCTTGACCTGTTGAAAGTGTCATGACCTAAACCGATGGGCCGCGACGGGTGCCCAAGTCCTACCTATCAAACACCCCTAAGAATGCGTCTAAGATATAAATTTGAATAACATCTGCTAAATTACGGGAATAATATACATGAAGGAAACCTACCCAAAGGGCATATGTACATACAAGTGCAACATACGTAGGGCGAGCCGACAAGACTTCTATAGACAACTATGTACCTCAAAATTAAAAGCCAGCAATGGCACATACTGTCTATAGACCTCTAATATAAATATAAATATACAAATACTGGACTAAGCCACGTCATACCCATATATACAAAAATATCGTACCAAAATCAAAAGTAGCTCCAGATCAAGTGGAGCATGACAACTTTCACTGATCAAGGATCATAAGAATGGGGACCGTCAACTTGCCTACTGCACCTGCGGGCATGAAACGCAGGCCCCGTGAAATAGGGCATCAGTACGAAAAATGTACTGAGTATGTAAGGCATGGAAATCTGTACGTAAAAGACATAGATGAAACATGGAATAAAAAAATCCATCTGTAAATCTGAATAACTTTGTAAATTCTAAAATATTTATAATGTCATTCACGTGTATATAAATGTCGTGACATGCATGGGTATAGGTGTGCATAACATCATCAAGTCACTGAAGGCATCCCATCATATCATCTCGACCATTGTGGGTAACATCATCAACATACACTAACTGATCAAGTGGTGGTGCGTATATAACATCGTAACCTTTTTCTCATATCTCATATATATATACACACACACACACACTATGACATTTGGTCATGGGTAATATAAATGAATGAAATGCATCAAAAATATGTAATAATCTCAATATTCCTTCCGGATAAACCTTTTCAATTGCGTACTATTTTGGGACCCAAGATATAACAATATGTCACATGGGGAATCAAGAACAAAGAAACCCCCTAGTCGTACCTGTCAAACACCCCAAAGCATGCGTCTAAGATATAATCATTTATAATATCTGTTGAATTACAGGAATAATATACATGAAGGAAACTGCCCAAAGAGCATATGTACATACACGTGCAACATACGTAGGGCGAGTCGACAAGGCTATTATAGATAACTACGTACCTCAAAACTTGAAGCCGGCAAGTCCATATACTATCCAACTAGATATACTGTCTATAGACCTCTAATAGAAATATAACTGTACAAAGACGGGATCGAGCCACGTCATACCTATATATATAAAAACATATCATACCAAAATCAAAATCAGCTCTGGATCAAGTGGAGCACGCCAACTCTCGCTGATCAAGGATCCTAAGAAGGGGGACTGTCGCTTGCCTGCCTGCACCTGCTGGTATGAAATGCATGCCCCGTGAAATAGGGCGTCAGTACGAAAAATATACTGAGTATGTAAGGCATGAAAATCTGTAACTAAAAGACATAGATGAAACATGGAATAAAGAAATCCATCTGTAAATCTGAATAACTTTGTAAATTGTGAAACATTTATAATGTCATGCACGTGTATATACATGTCGTGTCATGCATAGGTATAGGTGTACATAACATCATCAAGACACTGAGGGCATCCCATCATATTATCTCAGCCACTGTGGCAAACATCATCAACATACACCAACTGATCAGGTGGTGGTGCGTACATAACGTCGTAACCTTTTTTCCCTATATCTCATATATATCTATATATCTATCTATTAATCAATCTCTCTCTCTCTCTCTCTCTCTATATATATATATATATATATATATATATATATATATATATATATATATATATATATATAACGTCATCTGATCATGGGTAAATATACATATATAAATGAATGAAATGCATGAAAAATATGTAATAATCTCAATATTCCTTTCGAATAAACTTTTCAACTGCATACTATTTGGAGACCCAAGATATAACAATATGTCACATTGAGAATCAAGAACAAAGAGACCCCTAGTATTTGTATGAATAGAGTCGTTTATGAAAACTATGCGTTTGCTCGTTTCTTCTGTATAACTTGGACCATGCCAAAAAGAAAGAAGGGATGACCTTAACATACCTGGAGGAGAAAAAATTCTGTATAATATTCTTGCCGAAGATTGCACCGTACTCTTTTGTAATCGCAAAATTTTACGTTGCTAAAGCTTTAACAATTTTCGTTGGATTGGTTGAAGAATTTCATTGCTTAATAAAGTATTCAGTTTCTGGTTAAAGTGTTTGGAAAATGAAAAGGTGAAATGGAAAATAAAAAAGTTAACACTTTTTAGAAATGGGTAATGTTTCTATTCCTTTGATTATGGAGTCTTTTTGAATGAAATGTTGTCTTGGTTATTTCAAAAAAGGTGTCTTCAATATAAGGCATTAGGTTGCCACCTCTCAAATGACTTTAAGAGTCATTGTTTTGTCAAGGAGGGATGCCACGTGGAGGAGGGGGCAAGATTATCTTAAAATATTAAATTAATTAATTAGGCAATATTCCGCTATCCGATAATTAATCAATTATCCATGTAATTAAAAATTATATATCCTACTATCATGTTCATATGGTACCTTGTATGGTACTAATGGTGTTAAACGGGTAGGCCGGGCCAGGCTGGGTTAGCTTTTTTTGGACCTGTACGGATTATGGTCCGGGCCGGTTACGGGTTTAACGGGTTTGGGTTCATCCAGATAAAAAATGAACCGTAAGGATTACAGGTTGAGGGGGTCGGGCGGGTTCGCGTTTAGTGTATTTTTTTTGTATAAGTATTATAAGTTATATTAATACTTTAAACAATACAAGGAAAATGAAAAAAAATTACACTTATAAATTGCAAGTGCCACATTTATTTCAAAATTACAAAATTAAAGTTTGCATTTAAAAAGTAAATTAATAAAAAAATAATAAAACTAAATTTTTATGCATAATAAATTAATAATACATCAAATTAATCTAACAAACTAAAATATTAAACATAAATACGTCTAATAATTTTAAAATAACACAAATTATCTTAAAATCTTAAAATAACACATATATAGCATATTTTAAAAATAATACGTTACCATTATATTCTATGATTTGAGCATTTATAGTTTTATACCCTAAATATATACACTATATGTTAAGTTCCAACAATTTTAAATTATGTTAATTAGTATACAATAATTGGTATGTTCATGGTATATTCATAGTATATTTATAGTATATTCATAGTATATTTATGGTATATTCATGGTCTGGGCCGGCCGGTTAATCGGTTTAACGGCACTGTTCATCTAACGGGTTGTACCGGTCCGGATAACCAGTATTTAAAATGTAAACGGTGCAACCCGCGCGGCCCCCTAACCCAACCCAACCCAGCCCCTTTAACCGGGTCGGGCCAGTTTCGGTTTTAACGGCCTGGGTCAGTCCGGAACCGGGCTGAACCGGCCCGTTTAACACCCTTAATGGTACTACTCTGTAAATATCGGGTATTATCGCTTGGCCCGTATTTTATCCCAAATTGGCCACTTTCAACGAAATTCGTTTCTTTAATTCGTGTACCCTTTATCCTTCATGACACTTACTTCTCTCTTGTTATAAATGGTTTAATACGTTAACCTCCAGATAATCTTATCCCCGAGTCTACGTCGATTAACTGAAGATGAAATTTTTAACGTACGAAAATGCGAGATGTAACAGAAAGAATATTAATGCATGGATCACAACAGCTTCAATTCTCCATTGGACCCCACTGTGAAACTGAAAACTAAGGAAGAATAAAGATTACCAGGCCCTACTTACTACAGAAAATTGATAGGGAAGTTTAATTTCCTAGCCAATACTAGACTAGATATAGCTTACAGTGTGCAACAATTAAGCCAGTTCATCGATGACCCCAGAGAACCTCAATTAAAAATAACTTTTCATCTACTTAGATACTTGAAGGGGGACCACGCCTTGGGCATATTCTTGTCTAAGGATCAAGATCACACAATCAGAGCATATTGTGACTCTGATTGGGCAGCATGCCCAGATTTCAGAAAATTTGTGAGTGGTTACCTTGTGTTGATGGGGAGCAGTCCAGTTAGTTGGAAGTCCAAGAAGCAGGATACTATCTCCCTCTTCTCTGCAGAAGCAGAATATAGAGCCTTAAGAAACGTGGTGGGAGAATTGGTGTGGCTCAGTAGATTGTTTGAAGAGCTCACATCACATTTTCCCAAGCCCATTGCAACATTCTGTGATAGTCAGTCTGCTATGCACATAGCCAAGAATCCTGTATTCCATGAGAGAATCAAACATATAGAAGTTGACTGCCATTTTGTGAGAAGCAAGCTACAGGAGGGATTGATTTCATTACACCATGAGGGGACTACAAACCAACTTGCAGATGTTCTAACAAAGGCCCTGACATGAGTCAAGCATTTAACAGTTTTGCACAAATTCGCAATGTTTTTTACACCACCAACTTGGGGGGGATATAGAGATTATTGCCTAATTATGTAAAGTGGATGGTATGTTGTAAAGTGGTTAGTTAGATGTAAACTGGCTAGGCTTGACATTTAGTTTTAGTTAATTAGTTAAGCTGTGTATATATACTCTTTACAGATGTTAATAATATTTGAGGTTTCATTTTTCATTTTCTGTTTCTCCTTTTTCTAGATTGTTCTCTCTCTCTCCCTACTTCGACCTTCATGGATGCACAAGCTAATCTTGGACCAGCCTTCACCTCGAACAATTAACAAAATCATCTGCTACCATGACAAGATAATATAAGTTTAGTCCGAATCTCTCGGGTAAAAAATGATCCAAGAATAATATAAGTTTAGCACGATCGAGTTCACTAAGGTGAGAAAATATACCATAATAAAGATACGAGCTAGGATAAAAGGAAAGAGACCAAGAAATAGACATTGTGTTATAAACTAGACCAAACATAACAAGCAAGAGTGTAGACGCTCTATTAACCAGAATATGTATTGCCTCATTGGAGTAACTTTCACCAAATTCCTAGAGAACTCACTGTATTTTTTCTTCCAAAATGCACGCTCACGTTAGACAACAAGAATCCATGAAGATTGCACTCCTGCATAATATCAACGTAATTTCATTTTGAATAAGCCAAAATCAATGTAAAATGGCACTCTATTTTGTTTACCCCCACGAATTCCGTTAAGAGAATTATCAAACATAAAATTGTGTGAAGCCATAACGCACTATCAAATAGATATTCGATTTCAACAATTCACACACTAACATTCGACATTGCAATTGCTTGGCTAGCAAAAGGAACCAGAAAACTAGAAGTATCCATTTGAGGATATTTGTCAAAGAAAGATACATTATCTTTTGAGTTTTCCTCCGTGCTTTCATCAATATGAAAGAGGAAGCTTCTGGGTTGTACCTGTACAACTAGGGATTGGGGACGTTGAATAGTAAACTAAACGAAGATGACGGTTGATCACGCCCAACTATGCCTTATAAAAAGGACAATGCGGTCGCTGCAAATATAGCCCAAGTATTACGCTCGGGGTCGAATCCTCAGAGAGTTAACCTATCAACTACTATCTTCAAACCCACTAATTCTTCAGAATCGGCTTCCCAAATATTCAAAACTCAGTTGAGTGTTTCTTTAATACTACTTTTGCAGAAAACTAAATAACTGTAAAATAAATTGAGTATGTTGTAAACAATAATGAGAAATAACTAAGGTAATGATTTCCCCTATTGATGGAATCCCTTCTGTTTATGCTCATACAAATTTATTAATACCTCTCTATCAATCATGAACGCTAATTTTATCGTAAATCTCTCCCGAGTAATCACAGTAATTTACTATTGCACTCTCCCAATTTACACTAGATTACGTTAATTAACACGGTTCACTTTAGATTACACCCAAGGCTTCGTTATCCCTAATCCCGCCTTTAAACCCGCAATTATAGATTCCTCTAATAATCTAGGAGTGGTGTTGTTCAACAATAACCTAAATATG